>BLSH010480477.1:1085172-1145593 GCA_018402905.1 Glandirana rugosa
GTGTATATATATATATATATATATATATATATATATATATATATATATATATGACGTATATGTGACATATATATTATCTTATGTTTCCCCAGTGTCGTGTCACTCGTATTGGTCCCTATCCGTGCCTGGTTCCGACACCGCCTGTAAAAGGTTTCATGTCTGGAATCACTTCCTGTGGTTCCATGTAAAGTTTACTTTTGGAAGTTTTTGTGCCAGATGAGAGACCAGATCAAGATGTTCATGTTTATACAAATTTTATCGTCCCGGGACTGTACATGACTACTAACGTCTTACGTCTATACGTAGTATAGACGTAAGACGTTAGTAGTAGTCATGTCCGGTCCCGGGACGATCAACTTGACCACTACTTGAGTAAGTCATTTTGTACCCGACGACATAGTGATCATCACGTCTTCGACGTCCAGACAAACTAGACCGTGTTTTTGAAGGTTTTCATTTGAAATGTACCTTGGTGTCCTTCACTAAGGTCTGTACTTTGGAAAATGTCCGCCACAGCCTTGGTCCGTGCCTATCCCTGGTTATGCTCACTGTGCTGTGACCCCTTTGTATTCTATTATATATACAGTGTATATGCAGTATATATATATATATATATATATATATATATATATATATATATATATATGTGCATTGTACGGAAAAACAAAACAAAACTGTAGGCTTTTTTTCCCCACATACCATATGGCCGCTGAATCATTAGACCTGTAACATAATGCACGCACAACATGGGCTCTAAGTCACCAAGTATTTCAGTGATACAGGAGCATGCTAGTCATTCAGTTCACTCTTTTAATGCCACTAGGATATGACAAGTAGCTTTTGGAACTCCTTGTGGGTAGTGATGGTTGTGCTGGCTCAGTGCAATACTGTTGCTACTGTGTAAACACGGTGTTGTGCAATTAAGTCGTGTTCTATTTCTGAGGTCAACTGAGGCTGAAATTTTGAATGAATTATTGAAATGACTGCAAAGTAAGGTTTAGACGTCAGCCCCTTCTTCTCCAAATCTTAGTCAATCTGAGACCTGCTGTGCAATTATTTCAACAATCATTACTTTGTAGCATGCCTAAACATGCTTAAAGGATGAGTGAGCATAGGACAAATCTTATTGTGCACTAATGCCTATTTACTGTCCAGTCAGTAGGCTGGGATGGGACCTGTACCAAGCTCCATTGTTACCAAAGTGAGATCCTAGACCTAACTATACTTTGTAGCGGGAGTACCTGGCTTAGTAAAATTGCAAAAATCACCAGTAAACAGTTCACATTTGTATTTCGGATGTTTGTTTAGCTATTCGTGTGGAGTTCAACTTTAAAGAATGCTTCTAAAGCTGTGCTTGTTTTCATGGTATACTAAATTATGCAAATAGGGTTTTTCATCATTCTACTCTTTGCTGGCATGGTACTGTTTGACTTTCACTGTCTGCATGGAGTTTGTAGATTTATCCCTACATTTTAGTTTCATCAGTAGCACATTGTCCGAAATACTGTATAATAGTCTAGAAAATGCTATATATATAAAAATGTAAGAAACATTGGGCATGTCAAAGCCAGAATTTACGGTTTTGAGAAATTCAGTATTAGGTCATGATCTGCAATTGCCTTTTGAATTATTGCTATTTATTATCTCAAATATGAACCAATGTCATTGCAAGAAGCAGATATCTTGAAAAAAAAATGTTCAGTTGAATAAAAAAAATTGCGCAGAGCAAATTTGTTAATTGCAGCAGAACAGTAGTCGTTAAAATAAATAATGTTTTGTGAAGTGTATTGAACTGCTCTGCATGCATAATTCACCAGCAGTGCAACTTGTGCTAACTGGTAACAACTGCAGGGTTTTATTAGACATACTGCTGTAATAATAATCGCTTGCAAATGATTTGCTTTCATTTGCAAATGATTTTGCATTGTTTTACAAATCAAAAATAAAGTACAGTATCTGACAAAAGTGAGTACACCCTCACATTTTGTAAATATTTTATTATATCTTTTCATGTGACTACACTGAAGAAATGACACTTTGCTACAATGTAAAGTAGTGAGTGTACAGCTTGTATTTAACAGTGTAAATTTGCTGTCCCTCAAAAGAACTCAACACACAGCCATTGATGTCTAAACCACTGGCAACAAAAGTGAGTAAACCCCTAAGTGAAAATGTCCAAATATCCAAATTATCCATTTTCCCTCCCCGGTGTCATGTGACTCATTAGTGTTACAAGGTCTCAGGTGTGAATGGGGAGCATGTGTGTTCAATTTGGCATTATCGCTCTCATTCTCTCATACTGGTCACTGGAAATTCAACATAACTCATGGCAAAGAACTCTCTGAGGATCTGAAAAAAAGAATTGTTGCTCTACATAAAAATGGCCTAGGCTATAAGAAGATTGCCAAGACCCTGAAACACTCGCCATGGTCAACTAAAGAAGTTGAATGCACATGCTCAGGGTCATATCCAGAAGTTGTCTTTTGGAAACAAACATATGAGTGCTGCCAGAATTGCTGCAGAGGTTGAAGGGGTGGAAGGTCAGCCTGTCAGTGCTCAGACCATACTTTGCACACTGCATTAAATTGGTCTGCATGGCTGTCATCCCAGAAGGAAGCCTCTTCTAAAGATGATGCACAAGAAAGCCTGCAAACAGTCTGATGAAGACAAGCAGACTAAGGACATGTCCTATGGTCTGATGAGACCAAGATAAACTTATTTGGTTTAGATGGTGTCAAGCATGTCTGGCGACAACCAGGTGAGGAGTACAAAGACAAATGTGTCTTGCCTACAGTAAAATATGGTGGTGGGAGTGTCGTGGTCTGGGGCTGCATTAGTGCTGCCGGCACTAGGGAGCTACAGTTCATTGAGGGAACCATGAATGCCAACATGTACTGTGACATACTGAAGCAGAGCATGATCCCCTACCTCTGGAGTCTAGGCCGCAGGGAAGTGTTCCAACATGATAACGACCCCAAACACACCTCCAAGATGACCTCTGCCTTGCTAAAGAAGCTGAGGGTAAAGGTGATGGACTGGCCAAGCATGTCTCCAGACCTAAACCCTATTAGGCATCTGTGGGGCATCCTCAAATGGAAGGTGGAGGAGCGCAAGGTCTCTAATATCTACCAGCTCTGTGATGTCATGAAGGAGTGGAAGAGGACTCCAGTGGCAAACTGTGAAACTCTGGTGAACTCCATGCCCAAGAGGGTTAAGGCAGTGCTGGAAAATAATGGTGGCCATACAAAATATTGACACTTTGGGCCCAATTTGGATATTTTTACTTAGGGGTGTACTCACTTTTGCCAGCGGTTTAGAAATTAATGGCTGTGTGTTGAGTTACTGTTGAGGGGACAGTAAATTTACACTGTTATACAAGCTGTACACTCACTACTTTACATTGTAGCAAAGTGTCATTTCTTCAGTGTTGTCACATGAAAAGATATAAAATATTTACAAAAATGTGAGGGGTGTACTCACTTTTGTGAGATACTGTAGAACACAATTAATTAGCCACTCTGCAGCTTAGGTTCTGAAGAAGGTCAGATAATTAATGGTAATAGCGCATGGATCTGAATGCATTCTTGGGGCCTATTTACAGTTCTGTACTTTTCCTTCTGATGTGTTTTCTATTGAAACACATGGAAAAGTAACAACTTACATGCAAGTGCGATAAACATACATTGGTGCACAATTTTAACACATGCTGCAATGCTCTTGGTATTCCTTGTCGATTGAAAACAATGAAAACACACATCAGTGCATGTGTTAAGCAAAAGTGTAAATCCAGCCTCCAACAGTTTTGTGTGGCAGAAATACAATTTTTTTAAAAAATCCCCCTGCACTTTATTGTGTATTTGCAGTCTAATTTTCTGGATTGCTTGCTCTTCTGCCTATAAACATAAGTAGGATATAAGAAGCATTTGTCATGTGCAGACTCTCTATGTAGTGAGTGTCCTGCAGACCTGCAAAGTACTACAAGGACATAGTCTGTTTGCAGACATCATTGCTGGTCACATATCCCTTACATTCTTCTGAGTGGGGTCTTTTTATAGAAGCATGAGCAGTTGTCCAAACACTCGGTCTCACGTTGCACGCCCAGATCTCACAACAGTTTGTTGTGCCTGTGTGCTGCCCTCATTTCTGTGTTCCCCACAGAAGTGAAAAGGTTTTTTATCTTCCAGTGAGCATTTATTGCTCATGGTTTTGCTTCTACTGATGAGTACGTTTGTGGTCCTTGCGGCAGCCATTGCTGATTTAGGCGTGCATAAGATGGCAGAGGACAGCATTGAGGATTCTGAACTTCCTGACTGCGACTGCGATGTCTCAAGGCAAGAAACAGATGTTTGATTTCTCGCATGCTTTAGAGTTAACAATCAGACTGATGTTTAGAGGACCAGATAGCCTAAATTACCTTTATGTAAAGAAATATACTAATATAATTCACAAATATGCATGTACAAACTTCTAACTTAAAAACTGTGAAGCAACTCAAAGTTGTTGGTGTTACCAGACAAGATGCCAGCAGCGTGTAATAAAATTCTTCTTGGGACCAGATTAGAACTAGCCTCCTTTCACACAAAGACACTTGAACACATACTGTATATATATATTTAGAATGGTATTAATAAAGATGTTATCTAAGTCCTTATCCATCAATCATATAAATATCTCCCTGTCCAGTTATGACAGATTTTTTTTCTTTGCTTCACATTGGTTACAAGTGGCCAGTGTAAACTTAATGTAAGTGGAAAATGTAGGCTTACTTGCAACATTTATTTTAATCACCGCCATCAGTCCAAGTACATGTATAGATATTATAAGAAAAGGAGGATACATTACTAATAGAGAATGTTTACTTAGTATAGAGAATACAGTGAAGCTCGCTTTAACCACTTCAGCTCCAGAAGGATTTACCCCCTTCCTGACCAGAGTACTTTTTACAATGCAGCACTGCGTTGTTTTAACTGACAATTGTGCGGCCGTGCAATGTTGTAACCAAACAAAATTGACGTCCGTTTTTTTCCCACTAATAGAGCTTTCTTTTGGTGGTATTTGATCACCTCTGCGGTTTTCATTTTTTGCACAATACATAAAAAAAGAGGGACAATTTTGAAAAAAAACAATATTTTTTACTTTTTTGCTATAATACATATAAAAAAAAAAGATAAAAAAATCAAACGTATTCATCAGTTTAGGCGAAAATGTATGCTTCTACATATTTTTGGTAAATAAAATTGCAAAAAGGGTTTATTGATTGATTGATTTGCAAAAGTCATCACATCTACAAACTGAGAATTTATTTATGGGGTTTATATTATTTATTTACTGGTAATGGCGGCGATCTGTGATTTTTATGGGGACTGTGATATTACGGTGGACATATCGGACACTTTTGACACTTTTTTGGGGCCATTGACATTTATACAGCGATCAAAGCTAAAAATAGCCACTGATTACTGCATAAATGTCACTGGCAGGGAAGGGGTTAAACTGCAGGGGGCGATCAAGGGGTTAAATGTGTTCCCTCACTGTGTTCTAACTGTGTGGGGGCTGGGCTGGCAGGGGCATGACAGATCTAACTGTTCCTGATTACAGGGATCAGTAGATCACTGTCATGCCACCTGACAGAATGGGGAAACGCTGTGTTTACATCGGCGGTTCCCAGTTCTTCCTGTGTAGTAGGCGATCGCGGGTCCCCGGCGGACATTGAGTCTGCCCGACCTGCGACCACACTCACGCAGCGTGCGGCGGGCATTAAAGCGCGGCTGTGCAAATCGCCGTTTATGCACGGGGATTTGCACAGCGGAGCAACTTTACCGCAGTAAATGTACGTGCCGCGGTCAGCAAGTGGTTAAACAACTATCCATGTGCATGGGAAAATGAAAAAAGGGGATTTTATTTTCTTGAATTTGATTAGACAAGAGAAGCGGACACAGCTTAGTCTTTTTTATTAAGCTAAGTAAACATTAACTTTGCTAAGTGAAAATTCTATACTTTAGTAAATTTCCCTAAGGAACGCCAATCCGATGGAAAAGTAAAAGGATGTTGTTTAAAACAGTAGCTGATGAAATTACTAGATACAGCTAGTTAACAATATTGCCCAACAGGGAAAGCCTCTAACACTGTAGCTTAGCTTTTTCTGGTTTATTACTACTGAACTAACATATGCTAATGTCAAGAAGTGGCAACAGACAGGTCCTATTTTCATTTGTTCACGTGTTTGACCGTTAAGTAGGGTATACACGTATCGAAATTTGGCCGGTTCATCAGGAACCAGCTGAATTTTGATCCGTGTGTATCACTCTCTGTCCAACTGAAGTTGATAGACCGGCTTGAGTCGAATGGTTCTGCTGAAAAGCCAACATTCAATTAATGCATGCAGCCAATGACTGCAGCGCTATTCAATTGTATTCTGACATTCTAAATCTCCCCCTGCTGTGCTGTTGTATTCTGACAACAGGGGAGATTCCTGCATCCACACCTCTTGTGTGGATGCAGGAATCTGTCAGGTTTTTTTTTTTTTGTTCAACCAGAAAAAAACTGTCCATGTATACCCAGCTTTAAAGTCATAGGAATCCCACACGAAGCAGTGTTGTTCCATTGAAATATTTGGTGGTTCTTCTGTACTTTTACATTGTGGAATAAGCTGTCTCTCCAGTTTGCTTAATGGAGCTCTTTAGTACTACTTTAATTTTCTGATAGAAAAGTTGTTTTATTATTATATTATACAATATAATAATGGCTATTCGGTATATATATCTAGAAACAGCAAACCTGTACTAATTTTATTTGCATTGAGCTGAAAGTAATAAACTGTTCAATGCCTTGCATGAAGTCCATGTTATGATTCATAATGCAGTGTGAATCATACCTTACCTGCTGCTGATTGCACAGAGGGACAAATGCATTTCAAAATTAGAATGAAAGGGATTTCTACTAAAATGTAGAAGTGATAGAATGTAACAGATGTATGAGTGTTCTGTGCACGCTTTATGCTGCTGCAGCATTGTGGCTTTGTGAAGTGTAGAGAAAGAAATTGAGTACATAATGCTGTTGGGTTTTTAATTAATTGTGCAAACAAATAGCCTTTAAGGTTTAATTTAACATATCTTCTGTATAGTTTATACTGCTAGCTCTTAGCGGCTCTAATCTGCAAGCCCAATATGATGTGAGTTTTGGCTGAAGGGATCTAAATATAAACTGGAACGTTAGAGATGTGAAATATGTATTGTTCCATACTTTGTACTAAACTGATAATGGTGCCTTCTAGAGGAGTACAGTGTCCTTGGGGAATTCTTCCAGCCTCTGCAGAAGAGCACATATCCTACTCCTTTATATACTTGTTATGGCACATGCTAAATTGTGTGAGTCACATTACATCTTCATGTATGAATTCTAATTGAACATGAGGCTAAAACTGACATTTGTGCGCGTGTTCCACAAATTGTTGATATAGTTTAACATGATCTCATTGGACAGCTACGTCGTAAGAGGAACTTTGGTATCCAAGACTAATTGGACAAATTTTCCTTGTCATCTTGGTATATTGTGGGCAGAATCAGTGCACAAAAGTATTAATATTGCATATCCACATATCATAGCATATCACGGATCTTCAGTAGAAATTCACATAAATTACATATGAGACAGGAAAAATATAATTTATAGTTATCATGTCAAGGCAGCCGTCTCCTGCAATAAAACTTATATATATGATATAACTTGTCATTTACAGTCTTCTGTGTTTTTGATCACTTGCATCTTTGGGTTTTATTGGAGTTAAAGCGATACTAAATGTTCTTTTTTTCCCTTACAATAACAAGCATGTCATACTTAACTCCTCTGTGCAAGGGTTTTGCACAGAGTGGCCCCAATCCTCCTTTTCTGGGGTCCCTCAGCAGCGCTCCTGGTTCCTCCTCTTCTCGAGTGACCCGTCAGGGAAGCACTCCCCCTGGGGTCACTCATGCGGGCACGCTCCCATGTCCTGTTGCTGTGTCCATTGACTCAGACAGCAAGACTCAGCCCTGCTCCCCAGCTACCACGTCACTGGACTTGATTGACAGCAGGGGAGCCAATGGCTCCCCTGCTATCAATCTATCCAAAGAGGACCCAAGACACCGGCTGGAGCTGCTAGGCTCATGCCCGGGCACCAGACCGATCAGGCTCAGGTAAGTAAACGGGGGGTCTGGGGGGCAGCTGCAACAAAAAAGGTTTTTCACCTTAATGGATATGCATTAAGGTGAAAAACCGGGAGGGTTTACAACCCCTTTAAAGAAACTGCTGCCCACTGCCATTTTTAGGTTACACAGTGGAAATATTATTGTCTGCTTTGATACACAACTAATGCAAAATTACCTTTAATTCATAATGGTATTGGAATGAACAGCTTCAAACAATATGCAAGAGTTTTCCATCACCCTGAACTCTAGGGTAGATTAGCTTAGTAAAAGAAATGTCAGGTGTCTTGGTCCTGTGGCATCCCAATTCAGCTTCCAGAGAGCCTCTACATTGACTAGTATTCATATGCCTGACAGAGGGTTGCCTACTGTTCCTGGATCCAGTATTCTCCCCATGCACAATGTCAGGAGGAAGCAGTAGCCTCCAGAACCCAAGCAAGCTAAGTAATGACACTGATTTGTGTCTGTCTTTATTTTTCATATAGTTTTTCTGCTCAGATAGATCATTATCAATGCTTCCTGTTCTGTCCTATGTATTTGGATCCCACAGCAGTCACATGGTTTACCATTGCTATAGTTACACGTTTTTATAGCTGATAAACTAAAGGACTGGTCTAACAATGTTCTATTGACAGCAGTTATAAATTGATTTATTTTATTACCTGGCAGAGTGAAGAAACTAAAGGAGACCTTGGTTGCAGTACAGCAGTTGGATAAGAACATGAGCAGCCTAAGATCATGGCTGGGTCACATAGAATCAGAGCTGTCCAAACCTATCGTGTATGAAAACAGTGATTCTGAAGAGATACAAAGGAAACTAAATGAGCAGCAGGTAAACCCTAAATAAGTATGGTACACCACTCCTGCCGGTAACAGGAGCAAAAGCTTAAATAGCATTGGCACCACATCGTGGGAAGTCCAAGTGCACAAGCACACTTGGCTGTCAATGCACCAACGATGGAACTAGAAAAAGCAGCTCAATGGTCTTCATTTTATCAGGTATGTTACCATAGTTACACTGCTGCAATGGATAAGGCAGACTATGCAACGCTGATGTTTTAAAATGCATGGTGCCTGAGGCTGCTAAAACAGTATTTTTTTATAATTTTATGAGCTTTTTAGAGACAATAAGAGTGGAATAAATATTGCTCATGTTTATTTTTTTTTTTTACCACCAGCTATCTTTCAGGGCAAACTCCAGTCCTTTGCTAAAATCTATTGCCGGATGATAGATAGGATGATGTTGATCAGGACATGCATTTATTATTTACACAAAGATACTTGAATTAAAACCTTTAATAGTTCAAACAGGAGGCACAAAGTTTCTTCTAAACCTAGGCTATCTTTCTGCTGACTGTGGTATGATTGAAGCAATGGCTTTGACTGCATGTCAGAATTAAAGGCCTCTGTATGTAGGTCTTGTGCCTTAGTTGACCCTACTCATAATGAAGTCACCAATTTAATTTATAAATATGAGGAGAACAATGTATGGCAACTAACAGATCTTCATTATTGGTGCAATATAGAACTGTAATAAAGAAATTTACAACCTTTTGGGCATGCTGCTGCAGTAGTAGATCTACTACAGCATTTTATCCTGGCTGATAATGTGTTATAAATGTCTGTAACACAACACAATAACACAGCCTGATAAAATTTAACACATATTTAAACATTTGGAAAAGAAGGGATATGAAGTCCAATACAAGCGTATGCATCAATTCAGCCATCATATGCATTAGAATAGCTTTTAGGACTTAAAATAGCTGCTCAATAAAAACATCCACTTGTTATATTGGTTCCTCATTTGATTTTATCCCTTTGAATTACAGGTTCTCTACATGTGCCATTTTTCTGTTCAGTAATTCCAAATGAAACATATACCAATAGAAGTACCTATCCATGGCTAATGAAAGGTCTTCTTAGCAATTGGATTAATCATTGTGTGAAATGTAGTGATTCCTACACTTCACGGGAAATAGTAATTTGCAATTTTCCAATAATTTATGCACTAACTACAGCTGGCTGTACTGACCATAATTCATAGGTGTGGTGGGGTTGTGCTGGATGGCTATTCCAGCGCAGTCCCACCATGCCCCCTACCACAAGACAAGGCTGAATGCCTTGTCTCTGGTGTGGTTGGTTCACAGCAGTGTGTGGGCTGTGTGCACTAAAAAGAATTGCGTGCAGTACTTTTTTCCAACACAGCGCAATCACTGCACGCTGGCTGATAGAACTTTAAGAAATGTCAATATGTGACATTTTAATAAACTTTGTTTAAAAAAAATGTGAACAGTGTGATATGTTGAGATCGGTGCATCAGCACTGCCTTCACCACAGTAGACACACAAGCAGTTGTGTTGCAATCCATCTGCTGGTGCGAACGTACCCTTAGTAACATTTTTGTGAACTGTATTCACAAATTAATTAAATGTATATAAACTGCACATATAACTGAATATTTTGATTTATTGACTTTCACTGCAATAAGAGCATACTAGTTTACATATGTTACCAAAATATAAAATGACATGGAACAAATGCATGATATTTGTGTGGTTTATTTATCTAGTTTATGAGCACTAATAGCATGTACAGTACAGTTATTAGGATTTACACCTAATAACAGTGAATGAGGTTGTTGTTACTCTTTGACTGACTGTTAAAGCTGTACAAGTACATTAAGAATATTAAATGTATTTCTTCTCCACAGATCACGTATAACTAACCATTGCAGAATATGCCATTGTTCTAGAAACTGTTTCTGAGTTCACAATGTATCATTTTTAATAGCTATTCATAAAGATTTAGCTTAGGCTCCTTTCATATGGGCGATCTGATCAGGTCTGCCTGTCAGTTTTTCTGGCTGACCTGATTGGAAGATCCATGCATTCCTATGGACAGGTGGGTGTAGGTGGACTTGTGTCCATTTACACTCACCTAGCTAAAAAATGGAAGGGGGTCAATCCTCTTCCATTTAGGTGGATCTGATCAGAGCATAGTTGGGTGTAAATGAACTGAGGATTCTGTTCTCTCCTGACTGCCCCCTCTGCTCTGATCAGCAGGGGATCTATGAGCTGATCCCCTGCTGATCGGAACAGAATTCACCCCATGTGAAAAGGTATTAGGAAAATGAGTGTATCTATGAAGTGCCACAGATGCCCATTAGTTTAATGATGTGTGCGATTTCCACAGCTGATTCATTCATAATTATCAAATACCTCTGTGGGGTTGTACAAGTAAGATACCCAGTCAGATACTTTTAAAGAATACTTTGACTGGATTCCCCTTGATTTAGCACATTTAAATACAAATTGAATGAGTAGAAAAGTGGGACACTTGTGATGACCTGGAAATGAAGGAATATAAAGTATGACTGTTATTGGAAGGAATACCAGGACTATGGCTGTAAACTGCCATTGCCAGCTGGCATGGGAGTCAAACATCACTTTTGGATTATAGAGTAAAATATGCACAGCGCTCACCCCTTTCTAACAGCAAAATGAAGAAATCAATAGATAATCTATATAGTATATAAATAAAATTCACACATTGAAGTGCTCTAAAAACATGCAAAAGAACTTATTTGCATTTTTTAAAGCACCTTAATGGATTTATTTAATCTTTATTTGTATATTTATTTATACACATTGTCTATTGATTTAGTTATTTTGTGGTCATATAGGAGTAAGCACTGTACATATATTATGCTATGTTAGGATAATGTGATTCACATTATAGTTACAGCAGCTTTAGAGATTTTAAATCTCTAATATATTATAGATATAATAATTGTTAAAGTAAAGTATTTTGTAAAAATTAAATCAGTTTTGTATTGACTTGGTAAAAATAAAGTTTCTTGAACAGTACTGAAGGAGTCTTGGAGGTACCTAAGGCACAATCAAGTAAACATTGGCAGAAGCCGCTTTCAAGTTTCTGTGATTGTGATTCTGTGAAAAGTCAAGGACGGAGCTTGACAGTTTCAAACATATTGTTGAACACTTTGGATGGAAGTACTTCTCAGAATATATTAGATTCCTATGTGATCAGTCAGTCATTTTGTGGCTTTGAACTTCTCGTAAGACAATGTACTGAGTAAATTACTGTTTAGGACTGTTTTGTATTTTAGTTCCATATGTTTGCTTTTATTCTGTTTATTTTGCATCTGTTACGTTAAAGGTTTTAAACATATTTCTCTATCACTAAAGTTAATCTGTCCCTCTTTTTATGCTTTTTTGGTGTCTTCATTACCATCTAAATCAGTGACCAGGAACAAGTGGTTTCATACCCCATTGGTTAAATTGCGTGTTCCTCGTTTGTGTCTTCAGAAACTACTGAACACAGAGACAGCCAGGCAATAGCATTTGCAAGAGAAGGTTATCAATGGCAGGCTCTATTTTTCTTTCAGTAGTGGTTTTCTATAAATTTCTGCATATACAATCTGATTATGCTTCTCCATAAAGAAATAGAAGATGCACTGTATTGTATTCAGCAATGATGGATATTATTTGACACCCTGCCATTATTACAAACTTGACTGAAATCGTGTTCACTGTTAAGATTTCAGCTTTCACTTTTTTAGTGCAGGTTAGGAAATGAAAATATCATTGGGGAAGATACTAGATTGGGATAACCATATTTACCACATTCTGTTACTGATGCGCAGGACAGGGAATGTTAAGGTAGATTTTAACATGCATCTAAATCTACCTCTCTTTAGGAGCTTGATCAGCGTTCAGATCACACTTCAGAGACAACTGACAGGTGCTGAGGAATGTCCTGTTTTAACCCAATTTTTGCCAACAAACACACAGCTACCGTGCACCCAGCTGTGAGTTGTTTGCAGCACTTCCCCGTTGGCAAGAATATGCCGCGTTTGGCAGGCTTGCCACCCGCTGATCACTACATGTTGGGTAGACTTTGCTGGAGAAGTGAAGCATCGCAATCTCGGCATATAAACACCAACGTCCGCTCCCTATTGCAGCTTAAGGGGAGGAATGGACCACACATCCCCCCCCCCCCCCAACCACACCTCTAAATGAAGCCTTACACAATAGTATATACTATACTATAGTAAATACTTTGATACATTGGGGTTGATTTACCAAAGGCCAATACACTATTCACTTTGCAAGGAAATGTTGCCTTAGCTTAGTGAATGTGGTGAAAACTAAATTTGCAAAGAATACCCAATTGCATGCAAGGAAACAAAATGTAATTTTGGTTGCACATGATTGAATAATACAAATCAGCAGAGCTTCCCCTCATTCCCTAATCTAAGGGAACATTCCCTGGCAAAAAGAATTGCCTATTTATCAGCTTATTTGCCTTTAGAAGATCAACCTAAATGTATCTAATCTTTACTTACAGCTTGTATACTTCAATAAAACTGCATCAAGTTTACAGTCTAGTATAGTGTGTTTTTATATTTTGATATGAACTGCTTCAGTACTAAATAAAAATCCTATTTTATATGTATTGGAAGAATACAAAAACATTGTGTCATTATGAGGCATTTATTTCAGGAACTCCAGAGAGACATAGAGAAGCACAGTACAGGAGTTGCATCGGTTCTAAATCTCTGCGAAGTACTTCTGCATGACTGCGATGCTTGTGCCAATGACAGCGAATGCGATTCCATTCAGCAGGCCACCCGCAGTCTAGACCGCAGGTGGAGGAACATCTGTGCCATGTCTATGGAGAGGAGACTCAAGTAAGTTTTTAAACATGTGGGTCCAGGGCAAAATAGGTTAGGAAATAATGGTGTAATTTAAACACAAATATGCTTGTTTTTTTTACCAAAATACTAACCAATTGCTCAGACAATAAGTTACAGTATTTAAAAAAAGTTGAAAATATTGCGATATCCAAGTTGTAATAGAACGCCAGCCAAATGTTATTTGTATAACAATTTTTTTTTTAAATAAAAGAGCATTGAAGGTTATAAAGGAACCTCTGTTTTTTTTTTTTTTTTTGCTGCCTGTGCCCTGGTTAGGAAAATTTGACCTGATAGGAAGTCATCAGGTAACCCCCCCAATAGATATGGGGAATTCCATCTTTGATAGGTGTCACCAAAATGAGTGTTACATGGGAATATACCCCCTCTATTCTTGTTCTGGTTGAAAATCTAAAACATTTCATTTTTCATTACCATTCTTTATGGTGATAATATTTGGTCACCATGGCAAATAGTGAGGGTAAATCTCTTTAACGAGGCAACGATCAAACCTGACAGAGTTTCTATTACTGACACTGCATAAAAAAGAGAAAAGATTTTGGCTGAAAGGTTTCTTTAAGCATACTGTTCACGAAACAATGAACATTAAAATGTAGTTTACAACATAAATGGGTAGCAGATTATAATGAATACGCTCCAACATAGAACTTTCACAAGCCACCACCCTGAAAAATTAAGAGAAAATCTAAAATATTTATTATAATGATCGGTATGTAGAAACTTGTATAGAGTTAAGATTGGGAATTTAGCTGTATCTGGACATAAAGCTTCTTAATTCTGGTGACTACTGAGTCAAATGTAGGCCAAAGGTAACAATGAGTACAAAATGTGCAAACATGTCAGCCGCTCAGATCAGTTCATACTGTTAACTATCAAAGGAAAGGTACACATGGGTAGGACGGTACACTAAACAATACATCTTCCAGCACTCAGTCTAATTAGCTAGCACAAAAAAACCTAACTAAATTGCTTCTAACAGTTTTTGCTACACACATTTGTACATATGTGAAGCCACACTGCTGTGGTGCAAACCCTAAACTTTCTGTGTTCCCATAGAGTGTGACAAGCATATGGGTGAATGACCCCCGAATGAATACTGACTGGGTTCAGGGCCACTCACCCTAATGCTTGTCATATTAGGATGAGTGGCTGTGTCCATGCAGCTTCTGCATCCTAATAGACTTCACTAGGCTGCGGGCATGCTGCAATAAATAGCCAGATCACGGTATATGGGATTAATCGCCTACCCTGTGAACAAGGCCTAAACCAAAAAATGTTAGTCATCCCTATCAATTTTTAACTAGCAAAGGAAAGGTGCATATGTTTTGACAAATAGCCTAAGCAGTATAAAAATCCCCATCCAGCTAGTCAACACAGAATACTGATTTTAACACTGAGGCTCCATTTACACGGGACGCTATGTTAACCTCCCCTGAACGATTTATTTTGACAGCTAGAAGCCGACGTCTAAAACGGCCATTTTGACACGTTTTGCATGCAGCGTTTAGCAGCGTTTGCGTCTAGGAGCGTTTTTAAATAATTTTTTTTTTTTTTTAAATGCAAATGCCTGTAAACGAAATGGTCCTAGATGCGAGTTACCGCGTTTAGGAGCATTTAGCAGCGTTTACAAGCTGTTTGGTATTTCAAATGCCTCTGAACTGGCGTCTCAACCCATTTTTTTGCGTTCCAAAAAAAGCCTTTAAACTCAACTGCCTGGAAACGACCTTAAACAACCCTGTGTAAATGTACTGATAAGATAACATAGAGGAAAGGTCAGGGGCAGCTGGAAAAAACGCCCAAATGCCTCAAAACGTCAGTTTACCAGCAGCAGTGTAAATGAGGCCTGAGATGAAAAACATAGGTTTTTGTTTCATACATTTGCAAATATATATATATATATATTTTTTTTTTTTCAAACATATGTGAAGCAACACTGCCACATCAAGGGATCTCTGCAGAGTGTGCTGCTTATATCTAATCTATCTATAAGTGCCCAAGGTGGGGCATAGATGCTATTTTTTGGTTTGCTATGCATGGTGCAGACACACTGGGATCGATTTACTAAAACCGGAGAATGCAAAATCTGGCGTAGCTGTGCATGAGCTTCTAACTTCAGCTTGTTCAATTAAGAGTTGACAATAAGGCCTCATACACACGGGCATCTGAGAAAAAATAAGCAAAACGTTGGGTCCGACGTTTTGCAAAAATCATTGTTTTTTTTCGGCGTTTTGCATCGGCGTTAGTGAGTGTTAGTGAGCGTTGGCGTCAATAGGCGTTTTTTAAAAAAAAAATCAGTCCTCTGCTATTTTTTTTTTTAAAAACGTTGGTGTCAAAAAATGCCCGTTAATGCCGGTACTTATTAGCGGGCATTAGTGAGCGTTAGTGAGCGTTTTGCTGATTAGCGTCAAAAAATGCCAAAACACTACAGCCTCAGGACGCGCTGGTCCCGCGTTCTAGGAACAGCTCACTAACGCTGACGCCCTCTACTGCTCAAAAATGTCAGCGTTTTTAGAGGGCCATTGAATAACACGGAGAGCTGCAAAAAACGCCCAAAAAAGCGGCGTCAAAAAAGCCCGTGTGTATGAGGCCTAAATCTTGGAAACGAATTGGTTTCTATGGAGAGCTGCACCAGATTTTGCACTCCCCAGTTTTGGTAAATCCACCCCGCTTGGTGACCTCAGCTGCTTTCAGCTAGTCTGGATTTCTGGTGTGTTGCTGCACAATTAATATGGCTCCAAGGTAAGCCAGCTATCACTTTATTCATTACTACACTTGTGTCCTAGTTTGGGAAAACAAATTCATACCTGTCTCATTCATTCAGCATGTTTTACCAGCTTCAGCATGTTTACAATGTTCCTTTGTTCAGTCCTTACTGCAGAGGTTCAACTAGAAAGCAACTGGTTTGATCCAGCAAAAGCAGTTGCACATCGATCAAGTTTAAATGTCATGACCTGGCTAGCCGCCACCGTTTTTTTTTTTTTTTCTAATGCCACAGCTGTTGCTTGTAAATCATTCAGTAGCAGAGACCAGTTATCACTAGGCAATGACCAGGTATTGGCCTCTAGTACACATTAAGCAATGTGTCATAATAAAAGATTTTTGCCTCTACTTCTAGGATCGAAGAGACATGGCGGCTTTGGCAGAAATTCCTGGAGGACTTTTCTCGATTTGAAGACTGGCTGAAAATTTCAGAACGGACAGCTGCCCTCCCCAGCTCTTCTGGTGTGCTTTATACAGTGGCAAAGGAAGAACTGAAAAAATTTGAGGTTATTTGAAAACTTATTTCACTTTCATATAAGATGCAGGTGTTTGATTAAAAATGCAGTAATTAGAAAATTAGGATTCAGATAAAAAGCCATCCATGCCAAGTGAATATATATATATGTATATATGTTATTTTGTGGGGGTTCTCAGCTTTTCATCCTGATTTTGACCATGATCATGATTCTGAAAATTAACTTAATTTATAATTTACAAACTTTTTTTTTCTATTGCAGAAAAATGTAAACTGCCCAAATAATTTTGACCAAACACACATTCTCTAGAACTGAGTGGCCTACCATGCACTAACTATACTGTATCTCCCAGCAAAAGTCAGATGGCATTTTCTGCCAGCTTAGTTCTAAATATTAGGTTTCATCTCAGTAAATGTCTATAAGTAAAGTACATCACTTCATGTGAATGAGAAAGAACACCTGCATATTTTGCTTGACACTTTGCTTCCCCTTGCATTGCCAATGTGCCTGCATGTCTCAAGACATAAACGTATTATTTAAAACAGTAAAACTAGATTTTAAACCTTTAAATGTTTTTTTTTTTTTCATTAAAATAATAAACAGGCCATACTTATCTGCTCTGTGATAATAGCTTTGCACAGAGTAGCCTTGGTGTTCTCTTCTAGGGTACTCTGCCGGTGCTCCTGGCTCCTCCTCTCTGCCATGTGCCCCCATAGGAAGCCATTTCCTATGGGGGCATTCATGTGTGTTTGATCCCGAGCTGGACTGTTTATGTCTATTCAGACACACAGCCTGGCTTGGCCTTGTCCCCCCACTCTCTGCAGGTTTTGTCCAACATCAGCAGAAGCCAATGGTTCCCTCTGCTCTCTGCCAAGCCTGTAAAACTGTTAATATATTTAAAGTATATGTAGGCATTTTTTTTTATTAATCTGGCCATACACCGTTACTTTTTTAATTATTTTTTTTCAGATTCCTCCATCTACACAAATGAGAACGATGGAGGAATCCCACCCTCACGCTTGAAAATTGCTTTCTGGGAGCTGCACCTGCCACTGTCCAAATACACTGATCAGCGGCTGCAGCTAATTGCTTACAGCCGCTGTTTGAAAAAACAAATTGCAGTATACCCCTTTAAATCATGTTGAGCAGGGTCCGCTACACACTGTTTGGAATTCAGCCAGTCCCTGATGAATCGTCCAAATTTTGATCAGTGTATGGCCACCTTTGGAAAGAAAGAGAAAAGAGTTAGAACCGCTGTCATGTTTTGCTGATACCAGGGGTTCCATTTGAGAGGTCATACTGTCCCATAGACATACTTTTTACTAGACAGGAAATGTAGAAAACTCTACAGCAGAGAAACAGATAACAATAACAATCCAACAGAAGTTCTAGCATTCCCCTGCATAACTAAAACGTTTTTGCTTTTGTCTGTGTTGATGGAAAGTTTCCTTCTTTTCCTGTATGGTGCAAAGGTGTTGCCGGGACAGTAAGTAAGGGGAAATCTCTCTAACAAAGCTCCAGACAACAGAAGAAACCTGACAGGGGTCACTCTGAACCCTTCCCAACCCTATACACTAAATGCAACTTTTGCTGATTAGATACCTTTTAACCACTTCACTACTGCCATACATGTATGAATGGCAAAGTAGTGGACGTTTATTTCTGCAGTTCTACTTAGAAATGGCAATGCAGAAATCACATTCAGCAGCCAAAGTGCCTGTTTGTGGCTGTGATCTAAACTGCCTGGATGGCTACTACGGTTTACATTGGAAAGCCCACCCCTTCCTCTGACAATGGAGGAAGGGGCAGAAGTAGGAACTGATGAGCGTATGACCCATTCATTAGCTCCAGATCACAGGCAGCAACAGATTTGTGAGTTGTTTAATTTGTAGGATTATTTTTTATCTCTTTCACCAACCCATCACCACCCTTATCCTGGCATGCTGGCATTTTCATGATAGGTTTTATAACAGAAATAGGGGGAACTTTTTTTTTAAATTATGGTCATTTATTATTTATATAGTAAAAAAAAAAGTGGTTATTAAATACTGTACCTCAAAAAAAAGCCTCATCGATATAAGATTCATTTACAAACTCAAGTGGTTAAATTAAAACCACTTCAGCCCCGGAAGAATTTCACACTTTAGGACCGGAGCCCTTTTTGTGATTCGGCACTGTGTCGCTTTAACTGACAATTGCGTGGTCATGCGACCTTGTACCCAAACGAAATTTGCGTCCTTTTTTTCCCCACAAATAGAGCTTTCTTTTGGTGGTATTTGATCACCGCTGCGTCATTTCTGATCGCCGCTATAAACAAAAGAAGAGCGACAATTTTGCAAAAAACCCCAAATTTGTTACTTTTTGCTACAATACAAATCCAAAAAAAATATATAAAAAACATTTTTTTTCATCGGTTTTGGCCAATTTATATTCTTCCTCATATTTGCGATAAAAAAAATCACAATCGGCGTTTATTGATTGGTTTGCGCAAAAGTGGTCGCGTTTACGGATGATGAGAATTCATTTCTGGGGTTTTTATTTTTTTTTTATTTTTTACTAGTAATGGCGGCGATCTGCGATTTTTTGCGGTACTGCGATATTTCAGCGGACATGTCGGAACATTTTGACACTTTTTTGGGACCATTGGCATTTATACAGCGATCAGTGCTATAAAAATGCACTGATTACTGTGTAAATGCCATTGGCAGTGAAGAGGTTAACCTGCAGGGGGCGTTGTAAGGGTTAACTATGTTCCCTGGGCGTGTTCTAACTGTATGGTGACTGCCCTAGCTGGGGAAGGGACGTGATCACAGCCTCCATGTAGAGGAAGGCTGTGATCACAGCCCTTCCCCCCTCACAGAACGGAGGTCCGTGTTTACTTACACGGACCTCCGTTCTTTCACTCCGGGGGGGCATCGCGGGTGGCCGGCGGAGATCGACTCCGCTGCACCCACTCCCTGGCCCTCCCCGAACACAGTGAGCGCGCAGGCGCGCCTCCGGCGGCGCGCGCTCACTAGGCTCGATCCCGCAGCTGCCGTCAGATGACGGCGTTTTGCGCAATAGAGCCACCTTGTCGCCGTCAGATTCCGATCGGCGGTCGGCAAGTGGTTAAAGGAACAGAGACAAAATAGTCATGTATGCGCATTGCAAATACAACAAATTGAAGCTGTACTATGAGTTCCTGAGAAAGAAAGATTGGCCAGGTGCAAGATGTAAAAATGATTAGCATCAAATGAGGGACCAGTCGGTTCTTCCCTTTGAGTTCTTATACATGTACTCAAGAAAGTGTGAAGTTTAGGCGATACCCTTTGCTGGCTAACTTAAAGTGCTTGCTCTTCTTTTGCAGTCCTATTCCAAAGTACCTGTGCATATAAGGTCTTTTGAAAAATTCATTGCTCCATCCCTAATGTCACAGCTTTCCAGCAATCCCTAAATAGCAGCTTTAAAATGCTCCGTGTAAAAGCTGCTTTATCTTCTGATGCCCATAAATTTGGCCCATTGTGACCAATTTATTGGCTGGAATTATTTGTTTTTCTATTGGCTGCGATATCAGCCAATATAAAAAAAAAAAATAACACAAAAATAATATCAAGCAATGTGTAATTAGCTTACGGTTATAGTTAAATAACATGTAGTTAAAATAAATATTAGTTTTAAATAATTGGTAAATCCCACCAATACTATATTTGTCCTATATCAAACAAATTAGCCTGAGTACAGCAGTAGGAAAATTCCTGTTTTAGCGATAGTGTAAGAAATACAGAATATTTAGATGTGGCATGGTGAAAAGATTTTATCACAAATTTGTAAATGACATTTGTATTGTATTATTTGGAAACTGTCACACAGAGAACAGAACCAGCCACAGCAGTACAAAGTTGTGACAGTCTGTAACTAAAAGAAAGAAAGCACGGTTACATATGTGTGACTGTCTAATGGCCATCAGTGTCTGTGATATGAGTCATTGAATATGCAGCACATTTCTGCATCACAGCTGTCAGTACCGTCCCCAGCTGTCCTCTATACATGCACCTGTTGGTTTCTCATACTTCCTCCATGCTACAATAACAGCTGAGATGAGTACAAATTTGTTTTCACACAAAGTTGTCATAGATGTAATATAGATAAGCCAATACAGGCGGTCCCTGGGTTACAAACAAAATAAGGACTGTAGGTTTGTTCTTAAGTTGAATTTGTTTCTAAGTCGGAACAGGTACATTTTTTAACTACGTCAGCCCCGGAAGAATTTCACGCTTTAGGACCAGAGCACTTTTTGCGATTCGGCACTGCGTCGCTTTAACTGACAGTTGCGCGGCCGTGCGACGT
The DNA here is from genome assembly GCA_018402905.1 of Glandirana rugosa. NCBI lineage: Eukaryota > Metazoa > Chordata > Amphibia > Anura > Ranidae > Glandirana > Glandirana rugosa. The sequence continues at coordinate 1,106,652 of BLSH010480477.1, forward strand.
TGTACCCAAACTAAATTTGCGTCCTTTTTTTCCCACAAATAGAGCTTTCTTTTGGTGGTATTTGATCACCTCTGTGTCATTTCTGATCGCTGCTATAAACAAAAGAAGAGCGACAATTTTGCAAAAAAAAAACAACAAATTTCTTACTTTTTGCTAAAATACAAATCCAAAAAAAAAATAACAAAAAAATATTTTTTCCATCGGTTTTGGCCGATTTAGATTCTTCCTCATATTTTTGGTAAAAAAAACGCAATCAGCATTTATTGATTGCTTTGCGCAAAAGTTGCCGCGTTTACGGACGATGAGAATTAATTTCTGGGGTTTTTATATTATTTTTTACTAGTAATGGCGGCGATCTGTGATTTTTAGCGGTACTGCGATATTGAAGCGGACATGTCGGACCATGTTGACACTTGTTTGGGAACATTGGCATTTATACAGCGATCAGTGCTATAAAAATGCACTGATTACTGTGTAAATGACATTGGCAGTGAAGGGGTTAACCTGCAGGGGGAGCTCTAAGGAAAGAGCGCGTGCTCACAGCACTAGTTATCGCAGCCACCGTCATATGATGCCGGTTTGAGATAACGAGCCACTCTGTCACTGTCAGACTGTGGTCAGCGGTTGGCAAGTGGTTAAGTGTAGCTTCAGCCAAAAAAACAACTTTTAAACTTTTTGGATAGCATAGGGAAGGGTTAACACCCCTGTAATGTTTGTTTTGCTGTCTATGTTTCTGTTCAGAAGATGTGACCTCACTTCCTGTCCCAATGATAATTGGATTTTGAAAATCTTGGGTTGTTGTGGAAACAAACCTTGGTGATAAAGCATCAGTGAAGACACCTTTTCCCATAACTCTTACAGGAGTGAATTTCCCTTCCTAGGGGGAGATTTCCTGTCACTTCCTGTTGTCTCCCTCCGTTTGTAAGTAGGAGTCGTTTGTAAGTCGGATGTTTGTAACTAGGGGACCGCCTGTATAGGTCTTTTTATTAGATACTGATATATAGCCATTCAGAATTAAAACCTGTAACAGCTCAGTCATTGATACAGATGTTTCTTGAAAAGACATAGATAATTGGAAATCTTGTAATTCTAATAACGAAATACATAAAAAAGGGGAATTTGTAAAGAGTGTCTACGCCACTTTTTAAAATTATGTTGTGCTTCTACACAACATATGCTGGTGTGGACAAAAGATTCATGTACCTGCCGGAAACAGTTATGTCAAGTTGGGGCAAGCACCAGGTGCAGAGGTGCTCTGATTCTGGAATATCCATATTCCGTCCACAGTGCAGCTGAGCTCCCTCTCACCATTGCAGCTGTCACACAGGTAGCACATCAGCCAAGGATTTTGAAGCTGGTGGGTGCAGTCTGGGGATTCAGTGACACTTGTTCCCCATCAGGTCCACTCCCCTCGTGATTGCCAGCAAGCAGTGGGGGGAACCATTGCCAAATTATATCCTGCTATTGGCAATAGAGTCCACCCACTGCTTGTTGTCAGTTACAAGGAAAAAGTGGACCTAATCCAGAAGTAGTGTCTGCTCATCAGTTTCTTCATCAAGCTCCACCCACTGTCAATGGCACTAGGAGGCTGTCAACTGTAACATAACTGATGATAGGTGGACAGAAGAGGAAGTAGCAGCAGCAAACCGTGCTGTTAGACAGCATACAGAGACAGGCACGATGCGTGTCTCTGTACACAAAATTACAGTTGGTCTTAATTACTTCCAATATTGTTATCTTCAAACTGAAGTCATTATTTTTCAATTTGATGCAGTAATAGAGTTAATTTGTAAAAGCGGCACAATTAAGAACTACCTGAATCTGTTGCACATTTTGGTAAAGTTACCAAAACAGCAGGCAGGGATTTTGAACCTAACACAGGACCTTTTAAAGGGCCGTAACTCCTGAAAATTGGTGATAATGCTTTACTGTATTCCCCTGATAATCTCTGGGATTTGGTAATTAAAGTGTAACTAAAAGAAAAACGTTTATTTTTTCACGCTAAAAAAATATATGTGCTTTTACAAGGAAACTCTTTCCTTGTGTGTATTTCAACAATCTTCCCATATCACTGCTCCCCCTGATTATGCAACACAAGTAAACTCATAAGTGAATATTAACCTAATAAAATATATGTAACATCTAAATGTAGCTCTGTGATAAATGTGCCACAAATTAAATTAAAGTGATTTGGAAATGGAAACAGTTAAAAAAGTAATGCATACAGTAATAATATTTATTTGTTTTACCACTTCCCACAGGGAGGATGTCATATGACGCCCTGGACTTTGAGTGGGGATATCTGAATGATGACTGCAGCTACAGGCATCATGCAGATATCCTTTTTTCCAGCCAGCGATTCCCTTCACCATAAGAATGATGATAGTGATAGTAGTTCAGCCGCTTGATCATTCTTACAGGAAACGGGAGGGGACGACCCCCTTCCCGCCGCCCTCTGGTGCTTCTCCAGGCTCACCTGTACAATCGGCGACCCAGAGAATGAATCCGTCGCCAGATGGTCCCCAGTCATCTCTATGATGCCTGGAGGCCTGGGCGCGACATTATGATGTCATGTCCGGGCCGGCTTTAGTAAACAAAGCCATGGACACGGCTGGAAAGGCCAGGATCGTTCATTTTTTTGTGATCTCGGTCTTTCCAGCCTGGAGGATAGATGTTGGGGTCTCATTGACACCACATCTCTCCATAAATAGGACCTGTCACGCACTATTTCCATTACAAGGGGTGTTTACATTCCTTGTAATAGGACCGAATGTGATCAAAATTGTTTTTTTTAAAGAGACAGCATAAAAATAAAAAATTAATGTTAAAATAAACAATAAAAAAAAAGAAAATCAAAGCACCCCCATCCCCGCGTGCTCACGCACAGAAACTAAAGCATACGTAATTCATGCCCACATATGTAAACGGCGTTCAAACCACACATGTGAGGTATCACCATATGTATTAGAGCACGTGCAAAAATTCTTGTGCAAGACCTCCCCTGTACCTCTAAAGAGGTAACCTGTAAAAAATGTTAACGCGTCGCCTATGGAGATTTTTAAGTACCAAATTGTGGCGTCATTCCACGTGTGTGCGCAATTTTAAAGCATGACATGTTAGGTATCTGTTTACTCAGTGTAACATCTTTTATGTTATACACAAAAATTGGGCTAAATTTACTGTTTTGTTTTTTTAAATTCATGAAACTGTTTTTTTTTCAAAAAAACACGTTTTAAAAATTCCTGAGAAAATACAGTGTTACATAAAAAGTTGCAATGATCGCCAAAATTATGATTTTTACATGTAGGGGAGGAGTGCCAGAATAGGCAAGGTAAGGAAGTGGTTAAAAAAACTGATATAGTACCTTTTCTGATGCACTCATATGCAGGTCCCTTGATTGCTCTTACTTGCCAAGCACATCATGGGCCTTCGGGTGGTCGCGTCCGTCTCTGCTCATGTCACTGCTGACTCTGCAGCTTCCCCTCGAGGCTGATTTGGGGAAGTCGCTCTTAGAGGATGGATAGGTGCGGTGAGGGAGGGCATGGCTGCACTGACCATGAAAGATACAGGAAAACTGTGCTGTAGCACAGCTTGCCTGTATCTTGGAATGTAATGATGGGTCACGCAAACTGTCTACACTAACACTTTATTAAGCATCCATGTAACGTGGTCAGTTTTCAACCATGAAAGGGGGAACTGGCAGGATCAACCAGGTAAATCAAAAGGAATGACAGCAGAACATAACCACTTTATATAAAAAGCACATATGCAATACAGAAAGGGACAGATTTATTCAATTTGATTTTCAGGCAACCAAGGGTTGTAGGAAAGAAATTCACACGGTTCCCCATCAACAAGAACAGTGCTGACAGGGCAATCAGCAATTGTCTTCTCCCACCGGGGGCTGGACCAGGCAGGAGAAGCCGCCCCAGCTGGGAGAAGACAGCGATTATGGCTAGCGGCTGTAGCAGCTGCTAGTGATAATTGCAAGAGAATCCGGCAGGCTGGTTGTACCCAAGTTGATTGAACAATCAGTTTGGTACATTCAGGGTGCCCATTAACGGTTCGAATCTTGTCTGGTCCCTGCTGAACCTGCCAAGATTTGTACCATGCATGGCTGGCCTTAGACCCAAAGAATAAGTAAATTACCAAAGGAAATCACTCCACTGTGTTCAATGATCTTCCAGCATATTGCTCTGTGCAACCATTTTCCAAGGTGTCACATAAGTGCTCATGTGTAAGCACTCCCCGACAGACAGAAACTCTCCACAATGATTTGCCTCCCTTCTAACAGGTTGGCATGTAAAGCTTTATATGTAGATAGCTTAATCTCACAGGGTTGTCTGTGCTCTCTTGCACCACTCCTTTGACACACATACATCCCCGAGAGCACTCTTAAAAAAACAAAATGCACTCCAATAGTGTAATTCTATCAAATCAAATAGCTTTATTAAATGAGGAGGAATTCACTCACAAAGGTAAAATAAATAAGTAAGCAAACAAGGTATAAAGCAACACAGGCTTCATTGTAAGTCATCGCCAACCCACAGCCATCTGGCTCAAAATTGAACATCTCTTCTGGTTGCTGTCCAGTCATGCCATGTCAATATGTTTTGTCATATCAGACTTTATCAGGGGGGTGGCTGAGCGGAGGGACCTCCAGCTTTCTACACATATTACCCTTACTATACAACAACCGGAAATCAGTTCCAAGCGCACCGTGAACAGAGAGGCTCATAAAATTAATCGACAACAAATAAAAGTATTCCACGACTCATAATCATCAATAAATACCAGGTTACACAGTAGGTCAATTATAAAACATATACTTTCTCAATCAATTGAACCCCATTCTCTACAAGATTTACAATAGTTACAATATAAAAAGAACACAAATACTCTACCGTATAGCATTACCGTGTATGCAAGAAAATATAACAATTGATTTTGGTTAGACTTACAACAACCTTTGTTTCTTTGACTTTAATTCTTACAAATATGAGCAATTTGTCTCCAGATTTTATTATGTAGTTTATTTTTGAGACCAATTAAATGTTTCAGTTAAGAAGTGCATTTATTAATAGGAACAAAGCTTATTTTATGACAGGAAAGAGAATGCTTTTGCTTTGGCCAACTCCTTAGTGTCCCACAGAACAAGATGTTATCTTTGGTCAATATTATTTCCTTGACTTTAATTTGGATTTGATGCTTTCTTTTCTTTTGCCAAGCAGCACTAAGGTTGTCCCCCACTTATTCTTTCTTTTTTGTTAATGCTGAGTGTAAGAAACCACAGATCATTTTCTTCCATATACCCAAAAATGTTCCAAGACTCACATCATCTCCTATCTTTTTCGCAATATATAGAAGTGATATATTGTGCATACTAGTGTCTCACTATTTAATTTAAATTTATCTATATTTTAGGCTTTCCAAAGACAAGTTCATGAGAGCCTTACTCAGCTGGAGCTCATAAACAAACAGTATCGCCGCCTGGCTCGGGAAAACCGCACTGATTCAGCATGTAAACTAAAGCAAATGGTCCACGAAGGCAACCAACGGTGGGATAACTTGCAAAAAAGAGTTACATCTATTCTCAAGAGACTGAAGGTTTGTTTTATTGAATACTCTCTTTGAGTTAATGCAGGGTAAGGAGACACGGTCACATTAAGAAAGCAAAAAACAGCTATAAAATGCAAACCGTCTGAGGTGCTTTCAGACCCCCCTGCTTTACCTGAATGCCAGACCATTCTGATAGCCAAAGCTCCACACTTCCTAGTAGTTTACTGTGAAACCCAGCTCAGGACTGCAAATCAATGTGAATCAAATGCAATGTTTTTTAATGTAACATACATTATACATCTATTTTTCTCTTGTGAATAACATTTTTGAAATGCTAGGAAGCATACAGCTTGGACGTGTGTAACCATCAAAGGATGTCATAAGTATACCAGCATTATGCACTCTGAATTTTAAACATTGAATTATATTGGGCAATAGGTAGATACGTTTTAAGACTTTTAACTCAAATGATTAATTCATTCTAGACAAAGAAATCATTTGAGTTACCTTTTTCATTTCTGATTTACTTCATTACAGCATTTTATTGGCCAGCGAGAAGAATTTGAGACTGCACGAGACAGCATCTTGGTTTGGCTTACTGAAATGGACCTTCAGTTAACAAACATTGAACATTTCTCTGAGTGTGATGTTCAGGCAAAAATCAAACAGCTTAAGGTGAGCCATTGTTTTTCTGTGTGAAAGACAGGATGGAAATTCTAGTTAATTAGAAACCTACTTATACTATAATTACCAGCTTAAGGGACTCTGCCTAGAATAGGTAAGCTTTGAAGAGGATAAGAATTGACCTAAATAAGAAATGCAGTCTAGAAATATATAGTTGGTAAACATAATATTAAAATGAGTAAACTTGATATTATAAAGCATATACATCAGACCTGTATTTTGCCTGTTCTTGCCTTTCTGCCTCTCGATTCAGTCCTGGTGAATTAAGAAAGGCAACCTTGTGTAATCGCAATTCGGAAATTCAGTTAGAGTTTACAAAAGGTTATTGTCTCACCATTCCCATATGACAATCCTGAGCAATCACAAAGCACCAGCACTGTCATATGAAATGAATTACATGGATCTCCATACCCAAAAGTGACAGGTATTTCCTTCACTTTCAATGGCAGACGGGATCAGGAGCAAACAAAAGTTATTTAGGTGTTGCTGGGGGCCTGTGCTCTAAAGGGAGTTAGCTGTAAACCCCAAATTCAATTTGGGCAGTATTAGAATTGAAAAGCCTCACCCACTCTTTGGGACTGTGCCTTGAAGACTCACCTGGTTACCAATCCAGCGATGCTTGTCTTCTGGGTTGAATGATGCTCAGCATCATTCAGCCCACTTCCTGTTATCCCATTATATCAAGGTTTGGCCCCTTTGGACTCACATGAGAATGCTGCAGACAGTGGCACCATGTAATTCTGTGGCACTGCTCTCTGCAGCATTTAGGATACAGCCACTGCCATAGAAAGGTGACTAAGATGACCTGTGATATCACTGGACTGGACCAAAGAAACCCAGATTTAAATATAGAGATTTTTTTTCAATGCTGTAAGGGGGGGGGGGGGTAGAAACAAAATGTTGGGTTTAAAGCCTTTAGCAGAAACAGTGCTGAAAATAAATACCTTTACATATCAACCAGTTGTGGTTAAAACGTCATCAAGGTACAGAGGACATTTGTAGTATGCCATGCTCATCTAGCCCGCTACCATTCCCCACTTCTCACTTATCAGCCGCTGCCAGCTTTCGAAATGATAAATGGGAGATGCCGTGTAAATACAGCAGTAGAAGCTGCTGCTGTCAAAAAAAAATGGACCATCTGACACAGCGTTTTTAAATATCGTTAAGATACAAATTGTTACTTTTATTGCAATTATTATTATTTACATTTATTCATCTGCAGATTAAAAAGATAAACTTCAGTCTTTGTATGATGTTAAAGCAACTCGACAAGCTAAAAGAAAAAAAAAATGTGTTTCTATTTAAGATCCGATTAAACCTTTGTTTACCTTAATCAGCCTAATTAACTACTTCTTCCTATTCTCCTCTTAACTATTTATTTACTTGATAGATTTTTTGTTTATTTTTATATTTCTAATCACTAATATTTGCATCTTTTTAATTTTTAAACATCGTATTTGTTAATTTAGTGTCACAAAATTGTGCAATGCTTTATATTAGAAGCATAATCTTAACGTCCTTTTAAACCGGACACATTACACAATATTATCTATATTTTTTATCCACAGTAACATTTTTTCTAAACTAATGCTATTCAAAACTGATTTTTTTTTTGTCTATGGATGGAAAAAATTTAATAATTTTGTAAGACATTTTCACCAAATTAAAGCATTGTCTTAAAGTAGTTGTGAAGGTGAAAGGTTGTTTTACCTTAATGCATTCCCTGCATTAGGATACAAAACCCTTTAATGTTCCAATCCTTACCTGAGCCTAATCTGTATCCAGCACTTTTCTCATCTGCAACAGCTCTTCCCCTCTCTTCTCGCTCTGACAGATTTGACTGAGAGCTGCGGGAGCCATGGGCCATTGCTTCTCTCAGTCAAAACCTGTGAACAGAGAGCGGGGGACAGGGCTGAGTAGGGGACCCCAGAAGAAGAAGATTAGAGCCACTCTTTGTAAAACCATTGCACAGAGCAGGTAAGTATGACATGTTTGTTATTTTAATTGTAAAAATAAATTAAAGCTTTACAATTACTTTATATGTATTACTTTTACTACTTATTTTAAGTAATGTCAAAGTTATAACTGAATAAAAATGTCCTTAGCTGAAAAGTAAAAAACTGTTCTGGTCTAAAGTATGAGAGCTGAACTGGTTAATAAAACCTCATATGACCAAAGTATTACTATTCCCTAAGGCCTTCCAGCAAGAGATAGCCTTGAACAACTGCAAGATTGATCAAATTATTACTCAGGGAGAACAACTATTAGAAAAGAGTGAACCTCTTGATGCCGCTGTTATTGAAGAAGAACTGGATGAACTGCGGAGGTATTGCGTGGAAGTCTTTGGTCGCGTTGAACGTTATCACAAAAAGCTCATCCGTCTTCCGGTATGTCTACAGTCACTGTTTCATCAACAGTAAATGCTAGCAGTGCCAATGATATTATTGAAAGCTATAATTATAGCATAATATAATTTTTCATCAATACTCAGAGATCAGTTTTAGTAACGTATTTATCTTTCTTCCAGTTAAATAAAACAGGTTAAGTTTCCCCCTTGATATTCAGTATTTAGCCACAAATGGAGGAAGGATATCAATGGAGCGTCAGAAATGTATGCATCCAGAAACAGGTGCAAGCCTGACATAGTTACAAACATCCAAAATTAATCTGATTGAAAAAAAGTCACAAGTCCACCCAGTTCAACCAACAATGAAAAAAACACACACAAATAGAAAACCTCCATATACATTATCCTTTACCCACTGTTGATCCAAAGGAAGGTAACCCCCCACCCTCCCCCAATAAAGCATGATCCAATTTGCTCCAGTGGAGGGGAAAATTCCTTTCTGAACCCCCAGGAGGCAATCGGATATTCCCTGGATCAACTTTACTTATAAATTTTAGTCTCCAGTTATATTATGTACATTTAGGAAATAATCCAGCCCTTTTTTTAAAGCAATCTACTGAGCTGGCCAGAAACAGCTCTTGTGGGAGTCTATTCCACATTTTCACAGCTCTTACTGTGAAGAAGCCTTTTCGTATTTAGAGATTAAATCTCTTTTCCTCCAGACATAAAGAGTGCTCTCTTGTCCTCTGTGATGACCTTAAGGTGAATAACTCTACACTGAGTTTGCTATATGAACCACTTATACATACACTTATACAGATACATCCGAATAACGCTCAGGGCTGTGCAACTCTTCATGTGTACCTTTAAAACTCAGATGTGCAAGTGAGTCCTTACAGTTATTGCAGCTCCAATGACTAAAACAGTTTGTCTGCAGGCAGCCCCATGCTGCTTTGGACATATAAATAAACGGTTCTTCATTCTGTAGGCGCCTCTGTGCTACAGTGAAAACAGCATGATAGTTTCCTAACCTTGAATTTCCCCTTTCTGTTTTCTTCTGCCTATTATTTCTAGTTGACAGATGATGAACATGACTTCTCTGACCGAGAGGTGGATGGAGATGAGACAATGGATCTGTCTGATCTGCAGTGGCACACAAAGAATTCAGGTGGCATCCTCTCACCTCTGCCTTCTTCAAACCACTCACTGTCCCTAATTGTTCCAATGAGGAGTGAAAGATCGGGTCGAGATACACCAGCTAGTGTGGATTCCATACCACTAGAGTGGGATCATGACTATGACCTCAGCCGGGACTTAGAAACCGCAGTCTCCCAAGCATTGCACTCAGATGATGAAGATGACAAAAGTTATTTTCTTCAAGGAGCAACTGGTTTAACTGGTAAAATGCTCTATCTTTTACATGTTCATGCTTATATGTAAAATGTTATAAAGCTTTGAAGTGGTCTCGACAGACTGCTATTGTTGAGAGTGGCGGCACCTTGACCCAAGGCAGATGTTCCTATAATTTGTTTGTGTGGCCTTGCTTAACCACTTCGCCCCCGGAAGGATTTCCCACTGTAGGACCAGACCACTTTTTGCGATTCGGCACTGCATCACTTTAACTGACAATGCGCAGTCGTGCGATGTTGTACCCAAACTAAATTTGCGTCATTTTTTTCCCACAAATAGAGCTTTCTTTTGGTGGTATTTGGTCACCTCTGTGTCATTTCTGATCACAGCTATAAACAAAAAAAGAGCGACAATTTTGCAAAAAATCAATATTTCTTACTTTTTGCTAAAATACAATTCCAAAAAAAAAAATAAGAAAACAAATGTATTCATCGGTTTGGTTGATTTATATTCTCCTCATATTTTTGGTAAAAAAAATCGCAATCGGCGTTTATTGATTAGTTTGCGCAAAAAGTTGCCACTTTTGCAAACCATGAGAATTAATTTCTGGCGTTTTACATTTTTTTTTTTACTAGTAATGGCGGCGATCTGCGATTTTTATCTGGACTGCGATATTGGGGCGGACATGTCGGACATCTTTGACACTTTTTGGGACCAATGACATTTATACAGCGATCATAAATTTAAATCCACTGATTACTGTATAAATGGCATTGGCAATGAAGGGGTTAACCTGCAGGATGAGCTCTAGAGGTTAACTGTGTTCCCTAGGAGTGTTTTAACTGTGAGGGGGCTGGGCTACCATGGGCATAAGAGATCTAACTGATCCCAGTGAAAGGGATCAGTAGATCTCTTATATGCCCACTGTTTACATTGGCGGTTCCCCGTTCTTTCCCTCTGGCAGGTCATTGCGGCTCGCTGGCGGACATCGGGTCTTCCCGAGCCGCGAGCACACTCCTGCACAGTGTGGTGAGCACGAGAGCGCGCCGGCACTTCTCTGCCCGTTAACTGCCACAGTAAATATGCAGTAGTGGGTCGGGAACCGGTTAAGGCTGGTGCGTACTGGCCAAATAAGGGTTGGTATCAACCAGTTCAACAGAAACTGGCCGACATTTGGCCAGTGTGTACAGAAGCCTGTCTAACAGAAGCCGACCTAACATCCGAATGGCATGCAGGAAAACCAGCAGCCAATCCGCATCTGATGTTTTATTGGTGTTTAAATCAGAATTTTGAGTTTACATCTGTTATTGTGTAAAACAACCTTAAAGTGTTACTAAACCACAACAGTAAAATCAGTCTGTATATGCTGCATAGCATGCTTGTGTAAAAAGGCTGTTAAATCCTGTATACATAGATTCTTCCTTCCCTGCGCTGTCTAACTGGGGAAAACAGCTACCACACAGGCAGGGTTGACAAACTGCACATGCTCAGTTGTGTCTTTTATGCTGGAGAGAACTTTCTCAGAGCTAGCCAGGTCACATGATATTGACATCATACATGTGGATGCGTATACAGGCTATAGTGGAGAACTCCTCCTGCCTGAAATATCAACAATGGAGAAACTGTGCAACTTATCACTTGACTGTGTTATATAGATCATCCAAAAATATATATAGTGCCAGTATTTTAATGTAAAAAGAAGATGTATAAGCTGTGGGTACTGTGCAGGGGCAAATTAACTATTTTCATATTACTGGGTTTAGTAACACTTTGACCTCATTATTTAAAATCGGGCAACCTACACTGCAGATCTTAACTTTTGCAGAGAATGCCTAGGTCTGGCCCACCACCTTTTGTAACTCATTTGGTCGTTGAGGCTGAACTTGCATTGAAAAACCAATAGAGAGTTGCCTTTGTTGATGTTGAGATTTTTTTATATGAAAATACTCTCGGTTTTGACTCTACTGATGGGCTCAGCAGAGAATACAAACCAGCATCTGAGGGTACCTGCTGTACATTTTCACACCAGTTCTACAGATGTACTTTAAATGTACATCTGGCAGTATGTACATTTTATGTGATGAATAGTGCAAGTTTACAAATTCAGTCTTTGAAAAAACTCATGATATCTGAAATTGTCTTGTAATTTTTACTTAATACAGGTGTTTGTATATTATGTTAAAATTACTAATATTTGTTCAACATTTGTTCAAACCTTCTTCCAAGTTTGCATGATGGTTGTTTTGATTGCTTGGTTAATTGGTAGTACTGTTATTGAGGTCCACTAATAGGTATGGGGGACCCCACTGCTTCACATATTGGAGAAGGAGTAGCACTATTTATTTATTATTTGTTTGTTTAATCGCATTTTATTAAATTTTCACACATTAAAGTACAAAAAAAACACATACATGTCAGACCATGGAGACATATGAAGGTCCATGTAATGTTAACATTCACAGATCAACACATCCTAGTCATGGTACATGTTGAAGTTAGAAGGAACAACAATCCATAAGTTATGGCATATGTAGAGTCATACTAGTTGAGTAGGTGCATAGAAACCAGATGGGTGATAATAGAATTCTCAGATATATCTGGTAAGATGCCAAATGCTCCAATGAGCAAATTGTAGTTGGGACCTCCTCTATGCAGTAGCCACTAATAATACTGCTAAAAAAAGAAAAAGAAGGGGGAAAATGAAAGTGTGTACATAAGGGGGGGGGGGCTCCCCAACTCTCATGACTAGATCCCGGAGGTATTATCCCTCCTAAACTTTATTGTAGATAAAGGAGGCAAAATTGGAAGAGTAAAGGAAGTGATTCAAGACTGTCCAATTAAGGCTGTGAGCTTCAGTAACATAATTTTTTTTCTGTTTCACCTCAATGTGTACAGGAGCAGAGAAGGTAATGGGGGAGGGGCCAGGAGAATACATAAGAAGGTAATGGGGGGGCCAGGAGAGGAAGTAAGAAGTTTGTTTCATGCTTCCGCATACAAGGTGGCTTGTGGTAGCAACTGACTTTGATTTAAAGCAATTACAGTGGAACCTTGGATTACGAGCATAATCCGTTCCAGAAGAATGTTTGTAATCCAAATCACTCGTATATCAAAGCAAGTTTCCCATAGGAAACAATGGAAACTCAGATAATTTGTTCCACAGTGACTGCTTGCCTATGCAGTACTGTATGTGGCCATATATACGGGGGCGCTGGTGTATGCAATACTGTATGTGGCCAGAGGTGTGGTGGTGCTGCTGAGGCTCGGAAGTGCTCAGAGACATTCGAAAATGCTTGGGAACTGTTGATATTTTGGTATTTTCAGTATTTCCGACTATGTCCGAGTATTTCCGATGGCTTCCAAGAGTCTCCAAGCCTCACCAGCCCCCCGCACCTCTGCCCACATGCGGCATGCACAGAGGCTTAATCCTGCTTGTTTTGTTTTACAGCGCTTGCAAGCTGAGTCAGGATTTAAAAAAAAAAAAGCGCTTGTTAACCGCATTACTCGCAATCTGAGCTTTTACATGTGAGAGCCAATTTAGACATTAAAAGGCCTCTGAGATAATTAAAACTCATTATTCTTAACTAGAAGTGGTTGCAGTTTACTCATGCAGCCTTTTGTTTTTTAAAGAGTAGGGAAAAAGTGGAAGTGTCCTACTAGTCAATTAATAACATTATCAGATAATTGCTTTCATTTTCTTGTGGATATTTGACTGCTAAAGCCCGCAGTTGAGTGATCAGGGCCATTCAGCCCTTTAAAAACTGTAGAAATCTGGAAAACCATCTTATGGCTTGTGATTTCTGAATGAGCATGGCATATCCAACTTTGTTATAGCTTCACTTCGACTAATGTATTAGGGACAAACTGGACTGTGTGCAGTAACCGCAGATCTACAGATGGTGTCAGTCACATTTATCCAAAGGATCCAACAAATTTGCACCCCTTCAACATACTCAGCCTGTCCTTTGTCTTTACAGATGTAGAAATCCCTGAAAGCCCTGAAGCCTATATTAAACTTACTGAAAATATTCTGAGAAAGTCCACTGGTAGGCTAAGCGCTGAGAAAAAAAAAAACTCTATGTATAACTTTCACAGTTAGTCTGAACATCATGTCACAACTTTAAATCCTATCACTTTATCTAACCTCTCCTATGTTACACACCTGCCCCATTCTGCATGTATAACAGTGAATATTAACCTAACCATTATATTTAACACAAAACTAAAACATTGTTAATTAGGTATAGCTTCATGACCTATGTTATTATGCAGTATCAAAAAATATCACTGAAAAAGCATTGCATCCCCTGGGAACATTTGCTGGACTGGTGCACATACTGGAGATTGATTTACTAAAGGCAAATAGTCTCTGCCCTTTGCAAGTGTAGTTGCTCCAGAGATTAGTAAATTAGGGGAAGGTCTAATGATTTCCATCATCCAATCGTGTGCAAGCAAAAAAAAACCGTTTTTTTCCTTGCACGTGATTGGGTATACTTTATAAACGTATAGCTTTATCTCATTTACTAAGCTCTGGGTCAACTGCACTTGCAGAGTGCACAGTCTATTTGACTTTAGAAAATCAACCCCACTATGTTGTGTAATGTGTGCATCACTAAAAGAGTACATGGTTTGTTTCTGTATCCTATAAAAGTACTAGGATACATGCTTTGTACTTTTGTACATGTCTCTGAACTTAAAAGTGACTGCTGTTATCCATAAAGTTCACTTGAAAGGCTTGTATTATTCCTAAAATACACCTTTATTAATAAAATAATATACATATTAATTGACCTGATAAGCCACCCAAAGACTAAGGCTACATACACAAGGGAGTCATGAAAAACAAGCTGTAAAGCTAGCACCGCAGACAGGAAAAGCAGCGTTAAAAAAGCTATTTTATCAGCGTTATGCATTGACGTCAATACACGTTTTTCCGCGCTAGCTTTCAGCGACGTTTCTCTACCTCTATTCAAAATCAATGGTTCCCTATGTGAGCCCATTCATTTGAATAGAGGTCGCACCAGAAGTCGGATCATGATGATGCAAAAAATGCGTGAGGTTCCCCCCCAAGAGATACCAGACCTTTCGGTCTGGTATGGGTTTTAAGGGGAACCCCCACACCCAAAAAATGGTGTGGGGTCCCCCCCAACAACCAATGGCCGCATATCCTGACACCCAAAGGCCAGGATTGTTGGGAAGAGGCCCTTGTCCTCATCAACATGGGGGCAAGTTGCTTTGGGGTGGGGGTGCAGTGCCCCCCCTGTCCCAAAACACCCACTCCGCATGTTGAGGGCATGTGGCCTGGTATGGTCCAGGAGGGGGGGCTCACTCCTTTCCTGACCTGCCAGGCTGCGTGCTTCAATAACGGTCTGGTATGGCTCTTGGGGGGCCCCACGCTATTTTTTTTTTTGGTGTGAGGGTTCCCCTTAAAATCCATACCAGACCGAAGGGTCTGGTATTTCTTTTGGGGGGACCCCACACAAATTTTGTTTTCATTTTTTGCATGGGTTTCCCTACAAGATCCTCAGTACACAAGTCACACCGCAAGTTGGATCATTATGATCCAACTTCTGGTGAGACTTCTATTCAAATCAATGAAAGCTAGCGCAGCAAAACGTACATTGACGTCAATGCATAATGCTGATAAAATCGTGTTTTAACGCGGCTTTTTTCCTGGCGTCGGTGCTAGCTTTACAGCTCATTTTTCAGAACGCCTGTGTGTATGTAGCCTTGCAAGTATTTTATATCTGCTCACAGTGGCTTAGAGGTAATCCACAATTTAAAAAACCCGTACGTTTAAAATCAGTATGGGGTTGTATAAAATTAAAGGATCTAAACCCAAAAACACAAATATATTATTCTGCAACCTGCCAGTACTTGGATGTAATGCCAGCAGTAGTTTTATTTTTTTTAGGCTAAGAACAGTTTAATCAAACATAGAAAAATACCTTTTTATGCTGGCAGAAATCCAGTGTTTTTATAAACTTCTGTGCACAACGCTGAAATCTCAAAAAAAGTTATCAGCTTTCCCAGCTATCTTTTGTGAACTACAACACAATGCCTGTGTAATGGAGAAGGGGAGGTATTTGTAATCCAAATCAGGAGAGCAACCTAGGGTGATAACTCCTCCACCCTAGGACAGGAAGTATGTTAATGGCCAGATCACCTGGTGAAAATAAAGACAGCCATACATGGATCGAAATTCAGCCGGCTCAGCAGGGATCAGTTGAGTTTCGATCAATGTACGATCAGGCTAGTTGTACAGAATTTGATCTGCCAATTGACTTCTGTACAACCAACCTGTTGGGTTTTCCTTAACAATCAATACTGCTGTGTAAAAGTGTATATTGCTGCTCATGGTGTTATGATGATGAACAGGTCCAGTGTCTCTGATGGTGAGGAGGGGTTCCCGCTGTCAAAATACAATAGCACCAAGTGTGTGGATGGGGGAATCAGGTCTATTTTTCTTCCAATGCACTGATTGAACAAAAAAAAAAATCATTACTGTATTAAAAAAATGATACATTATACATTGCCATGTATTACAATGTACAAAAATACATTACCAGCTTAAGGGGAAAAAATGAAACTGAACGAGGATTTAGCCACTTAATGTAAATAATTGTAAGCTGCAATATATTACATTTTTGTTCTTAGGTTTAGATACTCTTTGTAAACACCAAAAATGAGTCAGATGTGGCTCACCAAAATTCTAAGAAACCTTTATTGTGGGAGATGCAGCTCCAAATGAATATGAACAATTACTATTAATCAAAGATCATTTACTTGATTTTCAAGTTAAAGACATTGGTAAAAAAAAATATCTGACAAATATGTCAAACAATATTAATGCAATCTGTAGGAAAAGCAAAAAGGAAATATGTGGACCCTCAATAAATACATTTACATCATGGCCACTGAGGTTTATTTTTATACTCTGTAAAAGATTAATGTGAAGGTGCATTAATAGCGACCAGCATTATTTTTTTTATAGAAAAATTATAGCCATGGGTATCATCTTTGCCTGTTACCAGTTCATCTGGTACAAGTGGCAACTTGGTTCACCCCTTATGGTAGCTGATAGCTAACATTATCCAACAGAGACTTGAATCTTCTGCATGGCTTACAGACCTTTACCAGCAGTCTTGCATCCGTTCTGAGAACAAATTTGACTTCCTCTACAAATTGCACTGTTCATATTAGCTTTCTTCTCATGCTTCTCTTTGGAAGTGGTACATGGTAATCCTGTTTTTGGCTGTGGACATGTAGTCACAGTTAACATACAATGTTACAGTACACAGCAGCACAGTGGTGTAGTGGATAGCACTTTTGCCTGGCAGCAAAAGGGTCGCTGGTTCGAATCCTAACCACGACACTCCCTGCCTGGAGTGTGCATGTTCTCCTTATGCCTGCGTGGGTTTCCTCCGGGTACTCCGGTTTCCTCCCACACTCCAAAGACATGCAGGTAGGTAAATTGGCTCCTGTCTAAATTGTCCCTAGTATGTATGAATGTGAGTTAGGAAACTTTAGATTGTAAGCTCCTCCAGGGTAGGGACTGATGTGAATGTACAATGTATATGTAAAGCGCTGCGTAAATTGACAGCGCTATATAAGTACCTGAAATAAATAAATAAACTCATCTGAGCTTTTTTCATTTAGCAATAGGAAGGGAGTTAGAGTTCCTGTTCTTATTCATTCTTTAATGCTTCTGTCTTCCTTTTTATACAGTAAAAACATTACTTGCCTGGCTATCTAAGTCACTTACTGACACACCCAACAGTTAATACTACTGTTATTCTCTGCATGCTTGCTACATTAGTTATTCTATATGCTTAACCCATGTACAAATTTTGAGAATGCTCATCTCAGAATTGTTGTTTTTCGTTCTGTATCAGGAGAGTCTGGTTTGTTAGAATCACAGATCCGTCAGCTAGACAAAGCACTGGATACCAGCCGCTTCCATTTACAGCAGACAGAGAATGTCATTCGCAGCAGAACCCCCACTGGACCTGAACTAGATTCAAGTTACACAGGATATGTAAGTATTGACAATGGGGAATCCAACTGTTTATTTTATATGGAGGATGCCTCTGAAATGTCAGAGTGGTGTGCCTGCATCATTAATGACTTCCATGCCAACCAAGAAAAAAAAAATTCTGTTCCAAATGCAATGTTTTTAAAGTGACCCTGTCACCAACTGGACAATGTTAGAACAGAAACACCCTGTAAAAAAAAGAAGAGGAATACTGGCCTTTCCATGGGGGGATGGGAAGGGAAATCTTTGCTCTCTTCGTGAGCTTTGGTTGATGCTGCTTGCATCTGTGTCCTGTAGTGGCATAGAGGTCTGTGTACAAAAAAAAAACACAGCGTCACAGCAAGTGGCGTGTTATCTAATACTCCTGGAAGTGTTGCATAACAGTAGGGGCTGGAGTAAATGAAGAAAGAAAATATTTTGTTTGTTACCTGCGGGAAAGAAGAACATTCCTCTTCTTCTTTAACAGGTTTATACTGCTTTAATGTCTTTCATCAGATCACAGGGGCACTTAAGGCTATGGCTATAGATTTTGTCAGGTTAGTATATGATGTGCAGGAGCAGCAAAAAAAAAGTACCATTACATAGTGAGGGGCATTTATAAAAATCAGATCAGAGGTTTGCTACTCTTATTTCCCATCTGCTAATTTAGAGCCCAGGGCAAACATGCCAAACTGTGCAGCACGATCCCCCCCCCCCCCTTACATATCCCCTCTTCTAGTACAAAACCCTCTAATCCCCCCTCCTAGCACAAATCCCCCCCCCCCAACATAGATTCCCCCTAAAGCACACACACACCCCCAAATTTCCCCTCCTAAAGCAATTCTTACCGCCTGCCGCCTCCCAAATTCCCCATTCTAACACAATCTCCTCATGGTGTCCTCCCACTTTACATGATACCACAGTGCCCAGGGCAGCCACCCCTCCTGAATGAATGTTGTGATGATTGTTCTAGCTGGATTAGTCTGGCAGTATTGGTAGAAAATGCAATTCATGCATGTTGTACTGATTTACAAAAACCAGAGTTTTGCAAAGCACTTAAGCATGGCCCATCTTTAAGTCAAGCAAGTAACCTGATTTTGGATACCTGCTCAACTTTTGTTATATGTATGTGTAACTTAAAGTTCCTGGTAAGAATGTGCATTATATAGCAATAGATTTGTGTTCACCTGACAGTCACAGAAGAACGAGAAGACCGGCTTTTCATTTCATCCCAAATGTCTTCATTGGGTTGAAGTTATTGCAGTGCAGTTCCTCCACACCAACGTTATCACCAAACTTATCACACTATTATGTTTTTATGGATCTTGTTTTGTATGCCACAACTTTATTTATATATATATATATATATAACATTTTTACCTTTCCATAGATGAGCAGAATTCATTTTGTAAACAGTGTACAGTACTTGTTTCTCTAGGTCTCTTTTTGTTTTTTTTGATCAATACACTGCAAAAATTCTTCCTTCTTTTCAAAGTGTCAGTTTTTGGTAGATATTAAAGAGGTAAACATCTGACAGTTTCTTATATAACTCTATTGGGGAAATATCTGTTCTTGCATTCCTGGATCTGCAGACCTGCAGTGGTGATTTTGAGGGATTCTCGCTGCCTTTGCGATTAACACAACAGGAGAAAATAGAACACACAAAGGTGGATGCGAGCAACAAAATCTCCATCAGGAACAGAGTCGGGAACTATGGCAAGCAAAACTTATGTACAGGGCTAAGTCAGCCCATCGATTTCCACCTATAACTAAAATATCACTTTTTGATGTAGACTTGACAGTTTAATGATTCTTTTTCACAATTTGTATGTCTTTGTTCAAGCTACGTGTCAAACATGTAACAAAAACGGATCCACCAAACGCATATTGCTTCCATTAGCTTATTCTGTTTAATATTGTTGATGTTGTTGTTCTTTAGATGAGGCTTCTTGGAGAGTGTCGGGGTAGCATAGACACTGTGAGGAAAGTAAGTGAGAAATTAAAAGAGGAAGAAGAGAAACTCTCAGGTTTCATTAACCTAAACAGCACAGAGACACAATCTGCTGGTGAGTAGTATGTAAGAGTTTACGCTTGCCTGTTAAAACTTAAATATACGTATAATTATTCTGAAGTGAACAATAATTTATAATTATTGTGTGGTAGGATACAATGGACTAGTCACACATTTGATGACTTAGAGGTCCATTTATAAACAATGTGATGGCCAATTCACCTAACATGTATCCAAAATTTGCTCAGTATTCTTTGAGCAGCATTCGTCTTACTTTTAAACGAAAATTAGTGAACTTTCGCTTAACATTCAACCAGCGAAAACTGCTTTCCTGACATTTGACAACATATGCTCTTCAAAAGGAGATAGCCTTTTAAAATAGTGATTGCTACCTTCCCTATACAATCATCTGCTATTCTCTTATGCTGTAAATAAGATTCATAAAATGTGGAATCATTTCATTTTTTTAACTGAAATGCAACAATTGTGGATATAAAGTGCTGAACCTGTGCTTTAAGTCCTCATTCACATAGGCATACAGATCCATACAATTGTGCAGAAGGTTGTCTTTAGCCGTCTGGGATGCATAGGTGTTCCATGCAGGGAGATGCAGGCAGCCTATTTAAATCAATGACTGTTGGCTGGACCTGCACAGATCTCCACGCACATCCCAGACTGTACCAAGTCTGCCACTGAAATCGAAGGACTGACTCCTAAATATTCTCAGCTTTTCAATAGGAACTTCATATTTATTACATTTTTGTCTTGATATCATTGCTGTCCCAGGTGTTATCGAGCGATGGGAATTAATTCACGCACAGGCCTTAAACAAGGAACTCCGAATGAAACAGAAACTCCAGCAATGGCAGCAGTTTATGTCAGATCTGAACAACATCATGGATTGGTTGGGAGAAACAGAGGAGGAGCTTGAACAGCTTCGCCAGCTTGATGTCAGCACAGATATCCAAACTATAGAACAAAGAATCAAAAAGCTTAAAGTAAGTTATTTCTCCAGTACTACGTTACCATGTGCATGCAGAGGCAAGAAAAAAATGGTAATGAAAAAGGGTGAAGATAAACAAATAAAAATGTACTGGTTTCATTTAAAGCAGCATTAAACCCAAAAGCAAACATTTATTTTAGTGAAGTTTAACCAGATGTGATGGCTGCATTAATTTTCTTATCTAGGCTTTCTTTCTTATATTTTCATCTGGTGATCCAGCCAGTAAGTCTGTTGTTTTTCAAAAAAACATATCTTCCAGACGTATCAGTTTACAGGGATGAGACCAACTATTTAACACTGACAGGGGTGCTTACAATGATTATATTTTATTTACTTATGTAAAACCTTTATTGTAAAAGGAAACAAAACTTTTTGCTGTAACTGCTTATGAAGTATTAGCTGGATTCAATATCAGTTTCAGGCTTCAAATTGTTTAGTGTATCTAAGGCCCCTTTAACACGGGCGCTCCGTTCAGGTCCGCCTGTTTGTTTTTCAGGCGGATCTGAACTGACGCCCCATTCTTCTCTATGGAGCGACAGATGTCAGGGGGTGACATGTCCGCTGACATCTGCCGCTCTCCCATCCAATCCGTGCTCTGTAAAGTCCGCCAGATGGAAACCCTATTTTTCCATCTGTCTGGGATTGGATGACAACGATCAGACGACGGTTCATTGCCATCCGATTTCCCATAGAGGAGAGCTGCGCTCTGACAGATCCATCTCTCGCTCAGTTGATACCTGCTGAGCAAAAACGGACCCGCACAAGGGCACGGCCGTGTGAAAGGGGCCTAAATCTGCTAGGCCATCTAACATTCCCCTCCCCCAGACTGTCAATTCTGCTCTCCAAATGTGCCCTTGTGGCCCTTCATCCAGAGTGGGGGCACTCTAATATTGGGGGTGTGTTACTGGCCAGATCACCAGGTGAAAACAGATGGAAAAAAGCCTAAAAAAGAATGAATGCAGGCACCACACCTAAGGATTGGTAAGCTACAAAATATTACATTTTGGTTTTGGGTTTAACCTAACTATTCACTATGGTCTGTTTTTGTTAAATGGATGTGCTAATTTAGAGAAGGTGTGCAATATGCAATTCTGCCATCATTCTATCCATAAAAGACTTCCGTTTTGCTTGAGTTGTGACTGGTCCAAGCACTGCTATCAACAACATATTCAGTAATGCTCTAAGCATTTAATGTCTGTATTTTCCAGCATGATGAAAATTCAATACCGCCACCTAAAGCCCAACTCCAGACATTTGTTTGGAAAGCAGAGAGAGAAAGAGTGCCTGTTAGGCAGCCCATACTTTAGTCCTTTTTTTTTGTTCAGCCAGGGGGTTGAGTGAAAAAAATGACCCAATTCCCCCATCCACACATTTGAGGTGGATGGAGGAATTGCTTCCGTTGTAATCTGACAGCATGGAGACTTCCTCACCATCATTATAGATTGATCAATACCACCGGCTATAGCTGATCGCGCAGAAATTTTTCAACAGGCTGGATGTACAACCAACTAGCCCATATACATGGGTCGAAATTTAACAAATTTCAATCCATGTATTGGAAAATTTCTGCACGACCAATGCTGCCGGCAATAGCCACCATCAGAACTCATCAGAACATCAATAGCTCAGTGAGAATGATTCCTCCATCCATCTTGAATGTGTGGATGGGGGAATCGAGTCTTTATTTTTATTTTTTGCTCATTTCACTGATTGAAGGGGAAAAAAATGACTAATGCATTAGCTGCCTAAGACCTATATAAAAATGGATCCCAATTTGTAATGTGCCATTTCATGGAACAACTGTAAACGTCTTTTAAAATGAAAAGTGGTGTGAAAGACAATTAAAGAGCTGATTTTGTTCAAAATTTTTTGTTTTAAGAACAGTTAGTCAATTTTCTAACTGTTAGGGGGGTCAAATCAACGTTCCTTTTTTGTCCGCAGTGACTTGAAAATTTGAAGAAGAGGGATGGAATAATTTTCTCAAACATATGAATTTCTAACATTGTATGTGTTTCTTGTTTGGGAAAAATCCATTGATTCCAAAATCAAATGTTAACAAAAGCAAATTTAATTTTCAAGTACTTTCGAACGACATTCATCAAGTGATTGAATACACTGAGATTTATCACACGAATATTAGTATGACGTTGATTCAAAAGTCTTCTAGTCTATGACCAGCCTAACTATATTGTATCAATTGAGTTGCTTGTCATATGAAATAAAAAAAAAATGTGTCTGCGCATAATCCTGTTGAGGTTAATTGGTAAGATCACTTTTTTCATAAATTACTAGAAAATGAGAGTTGTGTGACGAGCTCCTGCACTTTATGCTATTCCTTTATTTTAACAGTAGTCATGTAATATCAAAAGATGATAACAATAAGTGAAATCCTATTATTATCAGAAAGTCACTCTGTGTCTTGATATTGGCGTTAAAATAAAAGGAAAATCATTATAAGAGAATATCAGAAAGCACCATCTAGTCTACTTTACATCTATATGTAACTAACGTAGAAACTAAAGTGGCACTATTCAGATATTTTTTTCTATGCACTTCTAGAATTAGGCATGTCTACAACTGATAAATAACAAATATCTTTTTCTTCTTCCACTTGCTTATTTCAGGAACTTCAGAAGGCTGTAGACAGTCGGAAAGCTATTGTGCTGTCCATTAATCTCTGCAGCTCCGAGTTCACTCAGGCAGATACTCAAGAGAGCAAGGATCTTCAAGAGCGCCTGAGCCAAATGAACCTAAGATGGGACCGTGTGGGCAGCACATTAGAAGACTGGCGCTGTTCACTACAGGATGCTTTAATGCAGTGCCAGGTTTGTAACAGACTCCATTATTTACAAACTTGTCAAGTGGTATGTTTTTTTTTTCATTTGAGTGTAAAGCAGGTTCACTCGGTGCTTTCTACAAAATCTAGAATACATTAATATCACTATTTTATTATGTTCAAAAAATTTGGTTCCAAAATACAGCAACATAGATTTTAGTTTTATTAATGTAGTTACATTGTATCCATATACTACCATTTGTCACTTCATGAATATTAGGGAACATCTTGACACTGTAGGGTGAATCTGACACTTACTAAACATTAAAGTGATTGTAAACCATCATCTTGTAAAACAACCCATTCAGTTTGAAATAGAAATGAAAGGCAAAACAGTTGTGTATAGCTATAAAAAATATTATAAATAACCTTTTCCCCTTTTTTATAGGTGATCACATTCCCTCTGTTCTCAGTTGCATAAGGGCTGGGGGGGAGGAGAAGCAACAATATACTGAGTTTCTCAATGATTGGCTGTGCAGGGAGTCAGGACTAGTCTGATCATTGGAGGAGAGCACACTGAGTTCCCAGCACAGCTAGAGAAATCTCCCCTCATTGTTATTATATACCATATCCTTAGTTTTTTAACATGTCTTTGTGTACCTTTTCAGATGATAATCCTCCCATACCAAATGTTCTGTATTTTTCCTGATTTTGCATGGTTGTTTCCATGCTCCGACTTTGCTGAGTTATAACTTGTTATACCTATTGGACTATTGTCTCTACATTTCTTCTGAATCCTCTTTTCAATAAAATATTTGAACAAGCAAAGCAGAGGGACTGGCATGAACACCAGGGATTTCACATAAAGGAAGCAATACAAAGAGAACAGGATACCTTTTCATACAAGTGCATCATACAGCAGGCACATGAAATGTTGGGGTAACAAACACTTACCGGCAGGTGAATGTCCCTGGTGCATGTATTTGTAATAACAGTGATTGATTCACTACCAGCGAATGTTTGGTGAAAGTTACATTCACTGCTTTATAAATAAAGTGTTAAAAAGCTGTCTGATAATATTCCAGCTGTAGATAGGCACATCTATTAGGCAAGTCAAAGAGTTGGTATTTTAGTGGAGGCTGATAGGTTGAGTCAATCTTTGTCTTTTATATGTTTTGGATACTCAAAGAGCAAGATACCCCGGTCTCTGGGCTTGCCTACCAGGTAGTCTCTAAGCATTTAAAGTGGTTGTAAACTCTTACATATACCCAGTGAAGTGACTGGCCTCTGGTGATACACAAAGACAAATCAGATCTGCAGTCTTCTCTTCTCTACATCCAACCAAAGTCCATAATCTAAAAAGCTTGTCTGAGCTGTCAGAAAAAAGGGAGTGGAGAGCTGAAATTACGCTCTGCAGATCTCAGTGAGGAGAGCTCTGAGAGCTGATTGGAGGGAAAGGACACCCCCCCCCCTCTTAACACAACACATAGGAACAGAGCTGAGGCTGTAAATCACAGACTGTGTGCAGGAGATCCCTCCCCTGTTACCATTTTTCTCTTGGTGTCAGGGAAACTTGTTAGAAACGACTCATGCAGATAGCAGAGGAACGAGGCCGCAGACAGAAATGACACTTAAGCCAGCCATAGATGGTGCAATTTTCTTTCCTGTAACCACGGTTTGCGCAGGGAGCCATCCCAGCCAGGAGAACACACAGTGATTATTATTAATGGCTATGACCGCTAACAATAATCGCATGAAAAACCCTACATGCTGGTAGTACCCAAGTTGATCAATCTGCCATCTATGGCTGGCTTTAGTGCTCTTGGATGGAGACACTATAGAGGAATATACTTTGTTCATATTTCATGTCTGAGGTTTACAAACACTGTAAGTAACTGTCAAGTAATTTAGTTCTCCACCATCTACGTCTAAAATATTAGTTTTGTGTTGATTTAAAGCTTAGCTTAGTCTGTAAAACTGTTATGCTAAGCTTGTGTAATATTACATTCTGCCCATTATTATCATTATTACTAATAACAATTATTCTTTCTGCTCAGCTGTAGTGTAGCCAATGGGATGCCCCAGTCCATTGTATAATGAATTGAAATTTTAAGGAATATCTTATAAGCTGTGCAATGTGCTGATCATGTACTGTACGGAAGCAGCATTAGTAGGATCACAATTTACTATATTAATTTCTTTTTTTTTACATTAAAAACACAACATGCACCTGTTCTCCTAAGTCATCCCAGCAGGACAAATATAGAAGCTATAAATTCCATAGGTGCAGTGCCAGCAGCCTTTACCCCCCAGAATGCTGATACTAGCTTGTAGAAAGAGGGGGTGCTTTTTAAAGCCAACGTTTTTATTGTATCTCTTTGATAGGGAACAGTTTTTTTGTACTGCAGTTATTAATTTCAATAGGAAATTCATTTTAACAAAAGTAAGATGATAGAGTCCAGAATAGTTTTTTTTTATTATTGAAAAATCAACACAGGAAACCCAACTTATTTTGGGGGTTCACACACTCCCCTTTCATCAGCACCAGTGAGTTATGTACTTCAGCAATGCCTGGACTCAAAAGAGTTTGAAAGTGCTTATATATATAATCAAATGTTTGTACCAGTAGGTAACGTAGCGTGAATGGCTTGGGGCAGCAGTGCTGTGCTACCCTTGAAACATATTAGATGTGGAACTGGAACTTTACACTTTTGCACACAAAATAATTTTTATTTATTTATTTTTTCATGAAAAGTAGCCTTTGTTAAAAGGAATGAATGAATAAGATTGACACTTGCATTGAATCTTTTCTGTACAAGCATTTTGCTTAAATACATTTGCTTGGAAAAAATGATAACGTACAGTAAATATAATGTGAAAGAAAAATCACCGGCTGACTGAGAAATGGCATATGAAACATATTGATTGTTCATGCCTCTTGACCTGTGTATATATAATGTAGAGCACCATGTGCTCCTACCCCTTTGTATGTTTTTATAAACATTTTTCATTAAAATGAAATATAAGCAAGAGTTATTGGAGTTAATTTACTAAAGACAAATAAAATGTTCACTTTGCAAGGGAATTTGCACTTTTCCTGGGATATTTTTCTTAGCTTTGTGAATGTAGAGAAAATTCACTTAGTAAAGATTATCCAATCACCTACAAAAAAAAAACAGTATTTTTGCTTGTACATGATTAGATGGTAGAAGTCAGCAGAACTTCCCCATATTCACTAAGCTAAGGGAACTCCCCATGCAAAGTACAATTTCCTTGCAAAGTGAACAGGATATTTGCCTTTAGTAAATAAACCTCATCATGTTTAGTTGTGAAATATTGCTTCAAAATAATAGAATGAAAATGAATGAAGATATAAAAAAAAAACTTAAATTGTATTGAAAGCATTAACTATTGAATGGGTATTTTCACTGAAGAATTACTGTAAAACAGCATAGCTCATTAAATCAGTATATAATGATTAATGCTTTACCTCCTTTGTAGTTCATTTCCCATTGAATTCTTGGAAATTGCATTTTCTGGCACCACTGCGTATAGATAAGTAAAAAAAAAATACTAAAATCTGAGTTGCTGGTTAATATTTTATGTGCTTATGCTTATGCAAACGGGTGCAGACATGTATAAAATGTCAATTTTGAAGAGATTAAAATTCCATTCTGTGACCTAGAATTTATTGTACTTGTGTACGCCTATGAGAGCAAATATGCACAAATATGTGCAAAATAAATGCAAGACATTTTGGCCAGGAATACTGATTTTCAAACATCAGTACCATCTGCAAGCACCAAGAGTTTCATGTGACTGGGGCCTAAACTATTATGTATTTTATATATATATATATATTTTTTTTTTTTTAATGTGTTAAATAGTTATCATTTTTACAGTAAATCAAATGCTAAATATTTACAAGCTATTCTTTAATTTCGCATCATTTTTATATTAAATGCCATATTTAAGGGGACCATTAAAGGGACCACAAAACCCAAAAGATCACTAGTAAAAGAAGTGTATATACATTTACCTTTCTAGCTGCTGTGTATTGAAGACACCACTTCTCCGCCCCCACAGCCACTGCATTTCTAAGCATGTAGACTACTTGCCCCTCCTCTGTTAGCCGCTGTGGTTCCTTCTACCAACTTGTACATCATCTAGTAATTGAATACTTGAGGGAGCTGGGAAGCGGAGATCTTGTGGCATTTTCATACACTGACCTTTGAAAGGGTAAATATGTTCACATGTCTTTTACAGATGACCTTTTGGGTAAAAGTGACCCTGCGGTGAGTCACGTTAAGGCTGAAGTACATTCATAATTAGAGTGCAAATGTTACATTGTAATACTTACATTATTTTGTATGTGTATGTATATGATAGGATTTTCATGAAATGAGTCATGGGTTACTGCTTTGGCTAGAAAACATTGACCGAAGAAGAGGTGAACTGCTTCCTGTCAATCCCAACCTAGATAGTGACACTCTTCAGGACCATCTCAAGCTGTTAACGGTACTAATTTTACCTTCTTTATTTCCATAGGGATATCAGTCGGTGTCTGTAGTTCTCATATTCTCAGATAAAATATTACAGTGCTCTATTGGTCACATTTACTACAAAATGGAATACACACTGAATTTTGCCCCACACCCTATTAGGTTATATTAATTAAGTAAATAATTTTCAGTGTAATTTGTGAAAAGTCTTTCCATGTATCAAGAATTTTGTTTTCTGTTAGCGCGTTATAATAAAAGACTGTAGGAGGCTTTTTACATTTTGTGTTATTTACTTTTGAATGCATTCTTTTCGTTGTTCTTCCATTCACTGACACGTTTTGGCTTGTTAGCGTTAACACATTCATGCAAATTTATCAAAACTACAGCAAACAGAGTCTGGAGCAGTTATGCATGGCAACCAATCAGCTTCTGTATTTCATTTTTCAAAGCTTAACTGAACAAACTGAATATAGAAGCTGATTGGTTGCCATACACAACTGCTCCAGATTCTGCCTGCTCAAGTTCTGATAAATTTCCGCAATTTTGTGTATGAGTGTGTGGTTGTCATTTTTAAAAGTTTGTAAATATGACAATAATGACTTTTGAAAATTGAAATGCAGTTAGTTATTGAATAGATAATTTTTTTTAATATGGTAGACTTCATGCTTTTATAATTGAATGATATTCTTGTGAACATGTTTAAGCCTCAAAAACAAAATGTAATAGTTTAAACATTGCATGAGAAATGTAAAAAAGAATATCAAATATGTCAGGTAATTATGTAAGCCTTTGTGGTTTGTTTTGTTTTAGTCAATAGATGAAGAAAGTTATTTTAAAGTGAACCCGTGGCTTGGAGCTTACACAGGGCTGAGGGCTCTCTCGTTGTCCCCATGTAACAGTGCTGGGTGTCTGAGCAGCGAATCACCAAGCACATACTCCCCTTATTTTGAAATACGGGGCAACGAATCAGCTTCTATATTCAGTTTGCTTCTGGTCCATAAACAGAACAGTAAACTCATCAGTACTGTAATGTTACTGAACAGAGCTGGAAACTGCAGTGCAGACACATAACTGCCTAAGTGACTTTAAATGACCACTCCGCTGCCAAGGGAACCCTAAAGTCAGGTCCACTGTAGCCTGGAATCTGCAACACTTCGTGATAGTGTGGAAAGCTGGTCTACCCTTTACTCTCCATTTTTATTTTACCATAACTTATGATGGGCAGCCCTACTGCCCAATAGGTATAAGTGGGAGGCAAGCAAGCCTTCAAAAATAGCAGGACGTGTTTAGGATACCATATTGGGTTTTTAAGGTTCCTCTGGCTCTCGAGCAGTAACCTAAAGGTAGGTACAGGGTACTTGCATTGCATTGTCAAAGGCATTTCTGTACCCCTAGCGCATTGTCCGCTTTAGTTTTGGTAAAATGTGACAAAGCTCAATCTATAATATTTGCAGTTATTAGACTAACTTGAATAATGTAAGTCATTAGTACTAAAACATTTCAAGTTTTAGACGTTTTGTATAAACAAGACTGACATTATGCTTGCGTAACAGCAAATCAAGCGTGAACTGCTGGAGTCACAGCTAAAGGTGGCATTACTGCAAGACATGTCCTGTCATTTGCTGGTCAATGCAGAGGGCAAGGATTGCCTTGAAGCCAAAGAAAAGGTACATGTCATTGGGAACAGGCTCAAAGTGCTCTTGAAGGAAGTAACTCGTCACATCAAAGAAATAGAGAAAATATTAGACATTTCAAGCAATCAGCTGGTAAGTTTTGCTGTGTGAGTGGATATGAATAATATAAAACTTAAAAACCTATTTTAACATTTTTTTCTTTTAATGAGCTTGTATCAGGAATTAAGCAAACAATTCATAAGCAAAGAGTGACATTATGCAAATGGTGGCAGGCTTCCATTGTTGTAAATATTATTTTAATCATATGAAATTCCATAGAGCAAGAAATGTTACATTTTGAACCTTGATGCCTGTATAAAAATATAACAGCACCCTTTACCCTATAATTGCCAGTGATTTCATTAAATGTATTAATAGTCTAATTTACAGTGCTATCAAATTCAACATATTTCACATTTTTCTAAGTTCTTTTCAAGTCTCAGTGTTTAAAGTGATGGACCAGTAGACTATACCATCTGGAAATTGTGTGAGGAGAGCCATTCCTACCCCTTTCCTCATATTCTTTTCTTTCTTCTTTGTGCTGTCTGTATACTTATGGTGAACCATTTGGAACATAAGCCTTGGGGGGTCTGCCAACCTTAAAGGCCATGAAAAAAAACTAGTGGTCTGGTAAGGCAGATGGCACTATTAGTATATGCATAAGTGCATATCTCACAGAAGCTAAAATCCTAGCCACTTGAATGTGAGAGTCGCTGCACCAGAAGAAGTGCTGTATTGTAAGAATATTTAAAAGTCCTTGTAGATATTTGTTCATAAAAATCTCATGATTCTGTTCTAATTGATTGGGGGTATTGTGTGAATAATAGCGCATCTTGTATACAGCTGTAAGAGCCCTTTCACACGACCGTTCCTGTCTGTTTTTCAGGCGGACCCAATTGGAGCGATGGATTTATTTGGACTTGTGTTAGTTTACACCTGCCTACCTCCATGTCTGGCAAAAACGAACCAAAGGAGATTTATTCCCATCAATCTTGCTGGACTGGAATGGAGGGCAGTCAAGTGTAAACAGACAGCTGGTCCGTTTACATCCAGCTGCCCATAGATCAGATGGGCTGTGTCCGTATTCGCTCTGTATAAGTGGAGTGGATGCTGGCCTATCATGTGCCCACTCCGCTCAGCAGGGGGAAGAACTGATCCAACCCATGTGAAATGGGCCTTAGGCCGCAAAATAATGTGATAGTGAAATAAGTGAAGTGTATAGAACAATTGTCTGGCATGCATAAGACCATCAAAAATAGGAAATGGTTTCACTGAATATTATAGAAAGGACTGATCACGGCAGCCTGTGACCATGGAGAGATTCCATAGTGGTAGACCAGTCCAGTAGGATGTCAGAGAAGGCAGGGGGGATATAATTATGGGCCCAGTTGAAATGCCACATGCCCAGACAAGCTTCCACTGCAGAATACTTCCTCAGAGGGCATTCTTCTGAAGCTGCTGATAATCCTGATGCAGCAAAAAAAAAAAAAGGGTGCCACTAGAGGAGGCTATTCCAACATGCCTTCCAGATGTTATAGTGTACTAGACCATCACTGTTACCTCTGGAACACAAAAACATAACAGAATAAAACTAAAAAAACATGCAATTGAATAGTAGTTTATATTAAATTTACACAGTTTAATGAAATGGTACATAATAAATAAAACCTGCTTTTGCTAGAAAAAAAATGTTTTTAATCCAAAAGTGTAGGGTTTTGTGTTTGTTCTAAGTCTTCTAAGTTTTCTATTTATTTTCTTCTGAATAACTATGCTACCAGATATGTCCCTTATAGCACATAAACCTGCATATTGGTAGGCATAACATATACCACATACAACTTCAGAAAGCAGGGTTTGTTGTTATTATTTATTGGCAATGTAGCTTTAATTTACGTGTGTATTTTATTCTTACGCACAGGAATTATCATCATGGTCTTCTGCAGATGAGTTAGACACCTCTGGATCCCTTAGTCCCGTGTCTGGCAGGAGCACCCCCAGCAGGCAGAGAACGGTAAAGCACACATGGCTTGAAATAAAGTTAGAGAGTTCAGAAAGATTTGAGAAACAGATAGGCAACGCTTGTGATACACAACTACTAGGTAGGCCCAAAAGCACATCCATATTGCCATTAGCCGGACACCGTTCTGACTCCCTGACATTTCACTTCTGCACAAACAATTGGGTAAATTATACTTTTTAATGAAGCTGGGGTTATTTTGGCCTATCCTTTTATCATTCTGTTTAATTATATTTTAATCAGTTTTCTGTGGTTTTGGAACTATAAATTTCATTTGCACTTTAGTTAAATAACACCTATAAATTCTATCCCTATGAACTATTTGATCTCCTTAATTGATTTTTTCACATTCACTAGTCTCCTATAGGTCCTAGTGGTATAATGTATGGGAATACTGGCTTTTCGAAAGTTTTAACAAAACTCATCAATTATATTATATATTCATGATGAAATTTAATCATAATGATCAGTTACATGAATTATAGTTATATATACAATTATACATGAATAAATTTTATTTTGCGAAAATAAAAGAAAAATATTTATTGAATGGAATCAGTATATTATTTAGTGATAGTATGTATTATACTGCATGTTTATTAATATAGATTACAGAAAACAAAATCGAAAGCCAGTTTCCCTTCCCTCCTGGGTATTGGTCACCTCATGTGATTTTATTTTCTTTTGCTGCACTTTTCATTTTGTTGATTTTTCTTTCATCGGTAGCTTGTCTTTTTTTGCCTGGACTGAACATTCTTCTTTCTTTACCCCCTGTTCATTGCAAACAGCCACGGGGCAAATGTAGTGTCTCACAGCCTGGACCCTCTGTCAACAACCCACCTAGCAGGTACCTTATTCTCCTGGTTTCCAAGTTCTACTCTAGAACACAGAGGATGATAGAATATGTCCAGCAAGATGGTCAATCCTGTTTTACAAAATTTACTGGAATCTCATTATACACCATGCTGAGCCTTAAGGGCAAAAAAACTATCTTTATGGTACATAAATTCGTCATCCTCTCATTTTCTAGACTGCAGTTAAAGTCAGGCTCTACTCCATTCATCTTTGGAACTTGCCAGCCATCAAAATGGATATGAGGTCTTGTTACATACAGTCCATTTTGTGGGTGTTTGCCTCCTCTGAACTCTTTATTGTCAGAACAGATTGGTCCATGGAATTGGTGGCGCCATCTCTATTCGCTAACCTCACTAACCCTTACTAACACAGTTGTCAGTATACTTGCACACAATTGTAGCCCATGTTTTTCTGACCACAAGAGTGCAGACATGAAGCTTTCTGCTTTTCTTTCTGTTATTTGGGTAAATTTTACATCTTTCTGTAAAGAAAGGCTTGCGCATTTTGGTTGCTGTTGTTTTGTGTGCTTTAGTCATTTTTATTTTTTCATGAGTCTACTTTCCCTATTTGTCCTAAATATCCCAAGCATCCTCGCTGTCACTAGTTTTAGGACATGATAAACATTTAGTCAACACGTCTATTAAAAATAGATTTAAAAATAAAAAGGTAACTTCATATTTATTCGACCATTGACAAAGGAAACTTTAGTAAAATGTAACCATGATCACTACAGATAGACCGTCTAAAACATGCACATAGATGCAAGGACATTTACTGTGCGCGCTTTACAGTAAATCCTGGCATCAATTGTAGTATTTTTTAAAGTAAATATCACATGGCCACATCAGTGATTATTAAACACCAATGAAATTGACTACATTTATATGGTAACCCTAAAAAATGCTCATACTTGTACAGGATCTCTCCATATAGTAAAATGGAGGAGTTTCACCCATCCTTTAATTATTAGGTTTTCTGGAGACAAATCTGCAATTGCAGATTTTACTTGTAGACCTCCTTCTGCTGGTACAATCTGTTATTGCATCCAGCCCATAAAGTTAAATGGTTTCCTTTGTGGAACACCCAACAACAATGTGGTTTAGTAGTGGACTCTGGGAAGTGGGGTCAACACTATAATATAGCTATACAAATGAACCTTAAACAAATTGGGGAATTGCCCTGGAAATCCATCTTATTTAAACATTCCGGTTGCTATCTATATATAAATCAAGTAAGTATGTAACAAGGCACATTTACAATCCAATAATTTTGTTATGCAACAACTTTTTTCTTTGCAGGTTGTACTGGTTGCCCATGTCTACCGTATAGACTATTGGGAGCCTGCAACCTGACTGCCAAACCATGCATATTTGTGAGTGCTGGGGGTAGCAGAGCCAAACTCCTCCAGCACCAGCTTAACTTGGCAGGTATAATAGAACATGAATAAAAATATATAGCATAGCTTATTGCTGTTTTTTTCATGCTTGGTTATGAAGTGTTTGAGGTGTCTTCTGGCACATGATGATTGTCACCCAATTCAGCCATCCATAATAGACAAGGGCAGCCTTTGCTACATTTTTTCCATTTAAAAAATGTTGCAGAAACCCAATTACTGGTCAACTGGTCAACAATTGGTCAGATATTGAACAGTCAATGGGAAAATATTAAGTTGTACCAGAACTGCATTGATCTGCATATGTGGTTCTCACATAACTGTTTATATTATCTTAAGGGCATTAAGTGTAGCTGCAAGCCGTTGTTTGATTTTGCCATTACTATTGAAGGCCAAATTAGATGTAGGTGAGACGGCTCAAAACAAATTTGGTGCCGTGATGTTCTTGTCTACATTCAAATTTACACCTGTAGGAGTAAACATTTAAAGGAGAAGTATAGCCAAAGCTATTTTGCCTGCACTTTTCCTTGGGATCATGGGAGTGCAGTTCGTTCTGCACTCCTGTGACCCGTTTTCAGCCAACAGCGGACTAAAGTCGATTGTCAGCTGACATCACTTAGCCAGTCCAGGCTTGGGAAAGATCCAGACTTTACATTCGGGATCCACCCAGATGCCTGGACCAGCAGCTGGCTCAGGCTCTCAACGAGCCGCTGAGGGCCTGAGCCAGCTGCTCCCACCCCTGCAAACCCCAGCGCTCCAGTGAGAAAGAGCAGAGAGCCGGTGACTATCAGCTGTCTTTGATCACTTGGTTCTCAGACTTGGTTCTCAGGCAGGGGACAGCTGCAGCATCAAACTGAGGCTGCATCCGCCTAGGTGAGTATAAATGTTTATTTTGTAAAAAAAACAAACTTACTACTCTTAATTATTTGCTACAGGTATCTACATACCTGCATTTGTAAATGGCCTCATATACTGTATGCTTTTGATGTGAGGCCATGACAAATCAATAACCTTGATCATACACCTATGTTTATCAGATCTCAGTGAAAAATAAATAGATACAAATTGATTGAAAACAAATTCTTAGAGAGCAGTCTCCTTTTTTCAACTTGTCAGGTTGTGTAATATGACGACTTAATTAGTAGCCAGCAGGTTGGCTTATGAGCTGATGAGCATGTTCTATTTAATCTAAAGTGATAATAAACGTGTCAAGCTCTCATCACCTTTCCAGCTGACATCTTCCATTGCCAAACATCTGGCCCAGCGTGCGCCTTAACAGCTTTGCAGCTTGCAGTGGAGCCCACTTCCTAATAACATCTCAGCCGCAGCACTCTTTCTTTCCACTGGCACTGTTGATTAACACATCTTTTTGCAGTACAGCACAATATTCAATTTGTCATTCAGGCAAGCATGGAATACAAACGAGTTTCAACTGAATGGAGAGCTTAATCAAAAGCACAAGTCAGACAGGTTGTGTTTGATGTCAGCTACAGTACTAACTGATAACACAGAACAGGCTGTCACTGTGTTCCTTATTATTTTAAATGCCTCTGATCAGAGTACTTTGTGTTTGATCTTGCACTGGATCAGTAAACATTGATAGACTACGGTTTAAGGGCAAACAAAATAAAATAAAGCAGTTTTACAGGATTTTTAATGACACTGAAGCATTACATAAATAGTTTGTGGGTTGTTTGTGCAATTAATGCAGGCAAAGAGCTTTTTAGTTGTTTTATTTTGTATGTTGTACACTAATTACAGAACTTTATCAGCGCCCTTATACAATGTATATTTAGAGTGAAGAGCAGCAGGTTTGCTTTATTTCCCCCATCCCTGGCAGCATTTACCTTTTTCTATGCGGCTCCTCCTTTCTGTTCAGCACCTGAAGCCACCAGGAATACCCAGTACTCATGCTGAGTGAGTAACCACGTTGACTACCTCTCCATTAAGTTTTTACAGTTTAAAGCAGAAATAAAATGTAAAAAAGCAAGCAGGCAGGCTTTTTATTGCAGAAAAGACATGCAATAAAACAAACTTACCTATCTGTTCACAGTCTTTTAGAATGTACACTGAGCTGTGCATGCAGGTCCTTTTTTTAACATATGTGCTGCCGATAGCACTGTTATGGTCATTGACAGGTACCTGGCCATCATTACTTTGTCCAGAAAGCCACCCCTGCTCTTCACCAGCATGCGGACTGTAATGTGTCTGTGTCATTGGACCATGCTGTCAGTGGCAGGGCACACATGACCACGGACATGTGGGCTAGTAAGCAAGAGCAGGAACACTGCGTCATATGAGTCAATCATATGGAACTGGGATCGGTGTAAAATTGGGCAAACTGAGCTGGAAGTGCCACCATGGGTCTTGTCTTATCAATTCAGAACTATTACTGCTAGGTGTCACAGCCAAAACTACCTAATAAAAATTTGATGAATAAGAACCCAGCTGATTCGCTCATCACCAATATGGACCTAATTGTTCTGACATTCTGTTTCCACTGACAGTGCTTTTTTGTGATATTCTTACACTGATTGTCCCAGGTCTAAGAAAGGTTTACTCTAACCTTTTTAGGACTGCCTGCTCGCCCACATTGTACCGCAGATTGGAGGCTTTTATAGGCCCAACAATGTACCTGCACGTCGCTGGCCTCTTATGGGTACAGGGCACGCATGCGCCACCTCCCTTCCTCGCTGTTAGACACAGCGGGATTTTGTCAGCAGGTCCTGGCCAATGATTCATGGCTGGAACCTGTTGATTGCCTGTGTCCAATCATAGCCCAGAGCCCTCTGTTGACAGACAACAGAGGGCTCTTGTACAGAGGGAACAATCTCTTTGTTTCTTCTCCCTGCTTGGAACAAAATGATTTTAAGTAAAAAGCAGCACATAATATACAGAATAACACTTGTTAGGCGCACACTTAACCCCTTGATTACCCCCAGTTGTTAACCCTACTCAGCCAGTGTCATTAGTACATTGACAGTGTATAGTACTATCACTGTTCACTGTATTAGTTTCCCTGGCGATGTCAGTGTCAGATAGTTAGCTCCTACCCAGTGCCACTTAGTGCTGCACTATCACAGTCCCACTATAAGTCGCTGTTCACCGCCATTGCTAGTATAAAAAAAAATTTCCAGTATGTATACCATAGTTTGTAGATGCTATGACTTTCACAAAAACCGGTAATATACACGTATTGGTATTTTGTTTACCAAAGACATGTAGCAGAATACATTTTGGCCCAAATTTATGAATAATAAAAAAAAAAATTTCATTGGATATGTTTTATAGCAGAAAGAAAAAAGAAAAAAAAAACACTGGTGATCAAATACCACCAAAAGAAAGCTCTTTTTGTGTGAGAAAATTGTATAAAGTTCATTTGGGTACAGCATTGCATGACGTTCAATTTCTAGTTAAAGTAGTGCAGTGCAAAATAGTGAAAATGGCCTGGTCACAAAGAGGGTAAAACCTTCTGGAGCTGGAGTGGTTAAAACATGTCACAATAAAATAAAGACAATATAGATTACTCTGAGAACAATTATAAACAAAGAAGGTAAATGTGGCTTTTATTGTATATTTAGATAAAAATCATTTTTTTTTCCTGTTAAGGCTTGTTTCATGAAAAGTAAAAAAACAATCTAATCTGAAATTGCCCCTCTAACCAATCTTCTATTTTTAGACACATGTAACCAGCAGGTAAACATTTTGAAAAGTAGGCTTTTCTCCTTTAGTCTAAGCAAAAGCTGATTTGTGATTACAGAATAATCAAATCCAAAGTAAGGTTTGTACAAAGAATTCTTATGGGCTGTCAATTACAACTTTGTAAAAGGAAGAACAAATTGTCTTTTTTTAAGAAGCATTTCAACCTGCAGGCAAAATAATTGTAGCAAACAGAAAAACATCAAATGACTTTTGACCTCTATAGATTTTTGTGGCTTAGTTATTTGCTCTGCTAATATTGAATGTGACTGTTTCTACATGCTGGTACATGGCATTTAATATTGCGGTGTCCATGTTAGAAAATGTGGGAAGTATAGGGTAGTTTTGCGTCATGCAGCAGTAACATTATTACACGATTAGCACAGACTTTTTTTAAATGAAGTCATTAGTAGTGTTGAGCGAACCCGGACTGTAACGTTCGGGTCCGTACCGAACTTTAGGGTGTCCGTGGCACGGACCCGGACCCGGACATTTCAAAAATCGTTCGGGTTCGGTCCGGGGTTCTGCTATTTTACTCCACGTGTTGAGAAGCTGCAGGGCAGCCAATCAACAAGTGTTTCACTGGTTTGCCCTTAGAAGCCATCACAGCCATGCCTACTAATGGCATGGCTGTGATTGGCCGGTGCATCATGTGACCCAGCCTCTTTATAAGCTGGAGTCACAGTGCTGCAGTCACATGCTCCTTGGGTTAGTATAGGGAAAGGTAGCTGACGGCGTGAGGGACAGATTTTAGCCATTTTAAGACCTGATCCTGCATCCTGAGATAGATTACTTTACTACTGCTGTCTGTGCTGTTGCTCTGAGGACAGATAGCAGAAATTAGAGATTTCACATACCGCTGCTTTGAGTTGCAGATCAAGCTCTGCATAGAACAACGATCGCTACGATCGTGCTCTACGATCAGATTGTTGGGGGAATTTGAGATTTCAAATACCGCTGCTTAGAGTTGGAGATTTGCAGATTAAACTCTGTCCAACGAAACGATTGTACGTTCGTACACAACGAGCAGATTGTTGGGGGAATTTGAGATTTCAAATACCT
>BLSH010480477.1:1154729-1166123 GCA_018402905.1 Glandirana rugosa
TAGGACTTAGACAACGGAACTATGTTATCCCACTCGCAACAGTGATCGCCAGCTGGTTATATATAGCCAACTGGCTACATAGCCCGGTTAAAAACCGTAAAAAATTAATTAGTCGTAGCCGGCTAAAACGCAGTTTAATCCGGCTAATTTGATTGGGGAAACAATTGGGGAAGAATCCCAAATTTTCGCGGGGCGACGCCGGGCTAATCACCGTAGTTTCGTGGCGATATTGTCACCATTTCAAACTAAAACGTTTCCAACACTAATCACAACTCGCTTGGGCCTGACATTGCAAGCCCAGGCATGGCTTGAAATCCCACAGGCACCGTGCCTGGGCCTGGGACCCGAACGATTTTTGAAATGTCCGGGTCCGGGTCCGTGCCACGGACACCCTAAAGTTCGGTACGGACCCGAACGTTACAGTCCGGGTTCGCTCAACACTAATCACAACCTTTGCAAAATCAAACTTTACCACTGTTATAGCGGTGCTTTGATGCCACTAATCGGGCCGCAGCGGGGCGCTTTTAAACCCTAAGAAGGGGTTAACAAAGGGGTTAGTTTAATCGGCCTAATTTGACGCAAAATCGGCCGATGCTGATTAATTAAAAAATGCCAAAAATTGGCCCGATACATCGGTCAACCGATATATATTGGTCGACCGCTAGTGACAACGCTCACCCTATTGTATCAAGGCAACAGATTCAGGATGGGACTACAAGAATCTGCTTCTCACCTCCTCTCTATAACATTGAGAGGCTTGGCTCTAGTCCATAGAGAGACCTTAAAACAATATAATGATAAGAGTCAACACTGAGATATAAAAAAGAATTTAAAAAAGTCATTTAAAAGAGTCAGCACAGAGCACAGGAAGTCATCAGCTCACAGGATTTCTAGCAAGATCAACAAGCATTGCTTGAACTTATCAAACAAATATAAAAATACACTTTGGTATATTTAACAGATGAAAGGGGACCAAAGAAGAAGCGTTCATTTTTAGAGTTCACATACCTTTTAACTTTCAGCTACATATTTTATAATTAATTTTATAATCTGTGGGATTACAAATAGTATCCACTGTTACGATGTCCAGACCCATAATGCAGAAGCAATCTTAGGGATTGTTGCACTGTCCTATAACTGCCACGTCATGGTTATATTTTTAGCTCCCTCATCATTCTGCAAATGAGAAAATATAATATTTGTGATGGGATAGTATAATGATTGAAAAGACAGCACAGGATCCTGGTTCTGATGGAAATCTGCCAAATCTTCTACCACACCAAGCCTAGTATTGTTCACATAACAATTGGATTGTACAAAAAGCATTATTTTGAATTACTGTTTAGAAAAAAAAGTAATGTAGTAGTTCTCTGTAGTACAGATGTGTTTGCCTTGTTTTTAAAAGAGCCAAAAGGTCTGCTGGGTTATTAAACTTATATATAAAATAACTGGCAACATAGACTGGGGAATGCACAATAATGTCATCTATATATAAAGCAGAGCCAAAGTGAATGTCTTCTGTTTTGGAGGAGTGAATAAGTAACCTCACTATATAGAAAAAACAATGGCATGTGGTCCCCAACTGTCTACTTCTTCTGTATGAACTAGGGAAAAGGTGCAAAATGCATGACCTTCATTTTTCCCACAATGTGTATGGGAGCTTTTACAACTTGGATGGTGCTGG
Organism: Glandirana rugosa; assembly: GCA_018402905.1. NCBI lineage: Eukaryota > Metazoa > Chordata > Amphibia > Anura > Ranidae > Glandirana > Glandirana rugosa. The sequence continues at coordinate 1,156,414 of BLSH010480477.1, forward strand.
AGCAGGAATTGAATATATATCCAGGCACAGGGACATGGGAGTGAAATTATATCAAATGAACTACTCTGGATGGCTGGAAGTGCAAAACAACCCGTCCTAACTAAAGTGTACAATATACATATATATACACTTATGTGTATATGTGTGTATATATATATATATACTGTCCATGATGACCTGTTCCAGTGATCTTGCACATATTACTCTGTTCTGAGGCATTATTTAAATTATTATCCTAAGAATTCAGATAAAACATTACACACAGAGCTAAGTTTAAAAACTGTTTTCTGATTTCCACATCAGAATATCATTTATTGATCTACTTTCCATGTGAAAAAGTTACATTTTTGGGCTAGAAGTGCACAGTGTATTGATAAGTGCTGAGTTCTCACAAAGACTGGATAGATATGGAAGCTACAATAAAATGTATTTTTTGTAAACTTACCTTTATCAATTCTGTTTATTAGGTCCAAAGACGATGGCTCAGGTTCCTACCCTTCTGAAGCTTATTTAGCTCAAAGACACCAATCATTCTTCCTACGAGTCCTCCGAGCTGCGTTACCACTTCAACTTCTTCTGCTGCTTTTAATTGGTCTTGCTTGTCTTGTACCAATGTCCGAAGAAGACTACAGTTGTACTCTGTCCAATAATTTTGCAAGATCCTTCCACCCAATGCTCCGTTATACCAACGGACCACCCCCTATATGAAAACTCTGGCAGTACCTTGTCTAGAAGATATATGAGCTGTAGCCAGCTTTTATTTGCACTTAATGTGGCAGCTTTATTTCCCTTAATTAACATATAAAATGACAGCTCTGTTAGAGCCCCTACAGTATTGAGCACAGTATGTTGTGCTTTCAAAACACAACCACCAATTTCAGCTCAGAAAATTCAACCTAATAACCTTAAATCATGTGACCTTCTAAAAAAATTAACTATGCATAGCCAAGATTAATATTTTTTTGTCAAAGAAAACTCTAATGAGTCAATTGATCCCCAATGTGAGTATTATCAGTATTTGACAAGATGCAATTATCATGCTATTTTAGATGCTTGTAATATAAAATTTTAAAGAGCTTAAACAACCAATATTTTTTTTTTACTTTTCTCTGTAGCATTTTTGGTTGATGGGCTTTCTGTGTGGGGATTTGGTGGGGAAGCATGAACTAACTATAAACTCTGTATTAAGTATGGCAGATGTACAAATGAGAAGCACTTTTTAAAGCTATGAAACTGGATGTAAGAAATTAAGTCCTGACCTCGACAGAAAACAAACTATGAAATGTCAAGTAAAGAAATAGAAAATATTATTTATGTATGTACAGTTTGCTAAGCAAAGTTTGTTTGTATTGATTTCTTGCAATTATAGATATTGTAAAATAATTTTGTTGTCTGCATTATTTGGTTAAATATGACACGTTATCTTTTTGACATGCTTGCTTACAATATACGTGTTTCTTCTCATTAAGTGTCTCTACTTGGACAGTAATGAGAGACTAGTTTATATCAAAACTGTGGACTTGAGTACCTCATTATCTTGAAGTGCTATCATCCCAAAAACACATGCCAAGAAAAATATAATAGGGGACTTTATAGTACTTAAGAATTCAAATTACACAGGCATTTATAAAGATACAAAAATCATAATTTATTTGTACAAAATAGACACATGTATATGCATTTAAATAGGTTAAAAGCACTAGGTATTTCATAGGTATAGATTGCACATAACTGACCACAAGTGTTGAACTAACATTCAGACCAAACCTAGTTTGACTGAACCTACAGGAAGCTGTCACATGATAGCAGGCTGCCACCCCAATCAGCTGTGGTCAAGCAATTCCCCACCCTGCAGTTGCATGTAAAAAAAGGGTGAAAATACTGATTATATCATTGACATAATATGGCCACATGGTCATATTTGGTCAATGACATTGGCCCGACCTTTAACTTATGACCTTTAATCACTCCAGCTTGTGTTATACATATTTCATATTTTATTATACATATTGACATATTAGAGAAATTCGATTTTACAACCAAACAGGCAATGCGTTTTGTAGAATTAATCCACTTCTTCAGGCCCAAACATGAAAGGATTACACAGTATTCAACAACCTTCATTAAAAGTAATTCAGTGGTCTTTCACTTAGTGTATGTAAACTCTCACATATACCAAGTGTAGTGAACAGCCTCAGATGATAAACAGAGATGAAACAAATCTCCCTATATATGCTGTCTTTACATTTATACACTGTTTAGAAAGTGCACATTCTGTTAGAATTTTCTCTTCCTCGTTCCCCTCTAGGAGGGCATTATTGCTAGACACTGTGAGACAGCTGATTGGAGGAAAGGCACACACCTCCTCCCCACACATGCAGAGCTTGCCTGTGAATTGTGCAACAGTCTGCTAATCTATTTATTGCAACCTCCTCCGACACACACTTCTATCTCCAGATCTCGGAGAGATTGTCAAAAGTTATCAGGCTGATAACAGAGGAACGGAGCAGGACACCGTTACGGGACACAATGCTTTTTTCAGGTTTACATCCACTTTAATGCCTAACACCAAGAATGTGGCAAAAAAATGTCCACCAAAAAAATAATGAAAATGGATAAACACCCTTTGCTTCAAAATGCCAGGAATAGACTCCAGCTACCAAGAGCAATTAAGTGCTAGATTTTGTTTTGCAATGAGTGCCAGCCTATTTGCCCAAACACTGACATGGAGATTCCAGTAATGATAATGGAAAGAGCTACCCTCTGGGTAAACACAAGGTGATCTATACATCTTAATCAGATGCCCTTTGAGGTTCCTGATGGAAATGCCAGACCATGGAGCTTTGTAATACTGGATCGTATGGCTACTTAAGTAAGCACAGTTTTACCAAAGACTGCTACTAAATATTTTGGTGGCATATTTTTTTTTTGGAATAATCCTTATTTTGGTTTTAATAACTAATGATAACTAATGCAAAGAGAAAAGTACCCAAAAAGGCAACAGACCAGAAATGACAACCTTTCAAAATTAGCATCAAATGCTCGTTGGTACATGCAGATGTGAACATCATATAACTCCACCTTTTTATTTCCCAGTGACACTAGGAGTAGTGCTTATGAGCTATCGTACCAAACAAGAGCTAAGCACCCATATATGACATTGTGAACAGAATGTGACATAGGACCTAAGTAGGAGGGGATTTATGGAGTGGGAGAAGGGGTATAAGGTGAAGAAGGCAAAGGGGGAAAAAAGGGGGGGGGGGGGGCAGGAAGGGGAATAGGTTATATACCAAATAAGCGATAAAACCAGCCTTTAAATAAAACAAAAACCATCAGCACTGTAACCAGGATCAGAAATAGTGGTATCAAAGGTGTTCTGAGGGTCTTTAGCAAGCTGTTTTAATCTCAATAGCATTACACAAAGTCAATTCAGTTTGGGTCTCCGGCAATAAAGTGAGATACAAATAGGGTCCAGAGGTAACAGGCTAGGGTGCCTGCAGGGCACTAGAGGTATAATGTATCTAGGTAGCCCAAACACTATAAAACTTCCCATATCTGTCCCTACACGTTGCCACCCACTCCTCCGCTGCCATAATGTTATTAACCAGGAATATGGATTGACTTCCAATGCATATGGATGCCTGGCTGCATTTAGGAGGTGGGGCAAAACCGATTTATGGTAAATGGCATAAGAAGCAAAAACCCCAAGGGAAAGTCATTAATTTTGATATCCAGTAGTATCTTTATCTGGGCTCTAATATCTATCCCAAAAGGCCTGAGCCTTAGGCACTCCCACCATATATGTAAATAGGTGGTGGCATATTTTTTTAGCAAAAGTAAAAAAAAGGAAGCGCAGTTCTAGGTGTAGTAAAAACATTATTTATTCACAAATAAATAAAAATCAGATGCACTCTCACTAATGCAGAGGCTGTAGGTGTAGAAAGGCCCTGTCCCACTACACCTCCTGGACTGCCTGTGTCATCCATCTGAGCCTGATGGAATACTGGCAGCTGAGCTGCAGAGTCAGCCATATCGCTCTCTGGTGCTGACAATAGTAAAGCCTGACCTCTGGGATGTCATCATCTGATAGCATGTCCTGTAACAGAATTCGTTTCTGGAAGGATTCCCCTTTCCTCAGCCTCCAATATTTTTTTAGTCTATTTTAAATTAAAAAAAAAAGTCCTACCTGAGAGCAAACACCATAAGTTGCTCGCTTTCACCTTTTTTAGATGGAAAACCCTCCTTTGTATGTATCTCTGAAATTAGTTCTGAAATTAGCTGTCCTGTCCAATGAAAGTACTCCATTGGTTATTAAGGGCACTCTTATTGGACCGCAGAATGGAAGTTGGTAACACTCAACTAGGCCTCATGCACACAGACTGTTATAAAAGCACCAGTAGAGTTAGCTCTAGAAAGCTGTAGCTGTAGAATGAGTTTTGCAGCATCTTTGCAGTAGCGTTTTTCAGCGTTTCGTAGCAAAACTATACTCCCACAAAAGTTTATGGCTCGAAAACACTCATAAATGCCGAATAGCCATGTTTTTCAGCTTTCTCAGAGCTAGAGTGTTTTTACAGCTGAAAAACTGCTCTCAAAACCCACTAGTTCTGGGTTTTTTTTCCAGCCAGAAAATGCCCCTGCAAAAAATGCTGATAACAGCCTATGTGTGCATGGATTTATAGGATAACATGCTGGGGAGTTTATTGGCTGCAGAAAAAAGGCATTGAAGCCAAAAACAGCCGCTGTAAAAACGTCCAGTGTTCATGATGCAAGTTAGAGAATTCAGGCCCCAAAGTGAAAAAACTTTCAGTGGAGTTCACAGATGATGATTTATTAACTAATAACATTAAACCTTTCCTCCATAGTGTTAAAGTGTCATTAAACTAAAAGAAAAAAGGGAACCCTTCCTAACAAGTATTATAATCTTTCTGTGACCTTTCTTTAGGTCAGAAATCTATAACTAGGTTTACACTGCTTGTCAGCTATAGGCAGTCAGCTATGTCTTTTGTTGGTGGTGCCCATGGACTGCAGGCTCATAGAGCCTTTATACCATTGCCACCACACTGTGCATGCCCCATTTCTAAGTAAAGTAAGCCTTGTATCCACCTCGCTTACTGTTCAGGAGCTCTCTTTCACTATGGCCGAACTGGGGGCAGGGCTAATCTAGAGCAGGGGTCACGTGTCCTGTAACATCATCATAGCCTTCCCCCAGGCTGTGTAAAGTGGATTGAAACTGTTACTCGAAGATCTTCTCCGTCCAAAGGCATTGGTGGGTGGATCGGATACTTGACTGACAGCTTAGTTCTGGTTTTGCATGGCCTGGGGATGGGTCTGGAGACACCACATGGCATGTGACCCACTCTGGCTTAGCCCAGCCAGAGAAGAGAAAGTCATGTGACACCAGATTGCAAAATGTGTAAAAAGGTATTTATTGCTCTAATTAATAAAGTATTTCACTTGTAAAGAATGGTTGATGGTGTGTCCAGTTATTTAGATACAGAGATAGTATCTGGATTTAAAATTACTTTAACTTTACATGTCTCAAACTGAGCTCTTGTTTAATATTAGATTACGAAGTCCCACATTTTGTTTTAAACAGTAGTTCTCTATATCTGCATTAACTATGCAAATACTTGTTTGGGTAGTTGATTCTGCTTAAAACATTAGCTTGTGTTGGCACCAAGTTTGTAAGGCAGTGCCATTTCTCCACACCCTCTTTATATTATTCAAAACCAAATGTGTCGCATTATGTTAAACTTAAGCCTAATTTCTTTTGCTTTTTAGCATATAAGACCATGAGTCTTCCAGTTCATATCATAAAATGTATACAGCATATCAGGGAAAAATAAAGATCTGACCCTTCTAAAGGGACTATTGTATGGAAAATGTGCTAGCAATAACATTTCTTGTTTGCTATAACATTCAGTCAGGACAATTTACAATTGGAAGCTTTAAGTACCTACAAGTTAGTTGTTTCTTAGGCTGTTGCAATGAAGTCCCCTAAGGTAAAAAGAAGATGTTAACTTTGAGCTTTACTATTCCTCTGTGTTACATAAAACTTGCAATCATGTGATATCCTTTAAGTTAGAAGAATTTGTCGGTCATATTTCGGGGTAAATATCTAGGGCTATGCAAAATACAATAAAGTAGAGCTGGGAAAAATTAGTAGAAAATGCACTTAATTTTCACTATTACTTCCTAATTAGAACCTAGGAAATAAAAACGTGCCAATGGTGTTTCTCTTCCTTTTTTGCCTTCCTTTTTTTCCACAGTGATCGGGGTCCCCCAGCCCGTGCCTCAAGCAACCTCACTCCCTTTGCAGCATTTGTTTTAGAGACTCAGAGTTGACAGGGGCAAACCCCCTAGAACTCTATGTTCAACTAGTTTATTTCAGGACTTTATTATTATTCAATTTTTACCTCTACAATATATTTTTATTGTTGCTATTGATGAACCAGCATACTGATGCATGTCCTCCCACTATCTTTCATAATCAGGCTTTTCAGCCCTGAACGTTACACCGGTGCTTCATGTGTGTGTGTTTTTTGTAATAAAATGTATACATCCTGATCTCCTGTGAAATTACAGTCCCATCTGTCTGTCTAAACAATAAATTATGTTTAATATTTAGGTTAGGCTACAAAAGATGAAATGTTTAGGGTTGTAACATCACCAAAATAAGAAAAAGGTCCTGGGATTTGAGTGGCCAGGGTAGTGCAGTTTGTCACACTGTATTGAAGAATAAAACCAATAATATCCATCGCTATATTTAAAATAATGATTTACTGCCTATAATAATAGTTAAAGCTGAACAGGCTCCAGTGCTGAAATTACTTTCTCTGATTTCACTGTATACTGTGAGCTTATCACAGTTTGCATTATAAGCTGCAGTAGTTCAGATAGAGCCCACTGCAATTCCTGACTGAAGGTCCTCCAGCATCATCTAGCCCGGTGTTTCTCAACCATTTTCAGTCAAGGCACCCTTTAAAAATTATGGACAGTCTTGAGGCATCCCATTCTAAAATGTAAAAACTACTCTAATAGCTTTACATAATGCAGCAACATCCAGAAGTCCAAGTAGGACACCCAACGGTAGAGGTGATTTATTCTTCCAAAGCAAATACACTTTTGCAAACTGGTTCTGACTAGTATTCCAATGTTTCTCTTCTCCCTCCATCACTCAGCTAATGTGATCCCAACGCTGAGGGCAGGGGAGGGTCAAATAAGGATGCTATACAGGCGATTTACATCCTCCTTATCAACTGGTGATGCCATTGGTCATTAGGATGCCGGCAGCTAGAAGTGCACAATGAAAACCTGTGGTTTAGTGTAACTACAAGGCAGTATTTAACCACACGCTGGCTTGTGTCCAATTTTTTGCCAATTTTTAGGCATTTTGCCAAGGCACCCCTGAAGAAACCTCAAGGCACCCCCCACCCCTCAAGCACAGAGACTCAGCGATGATATCACTGGGCTCCATTCACTAAAGCATATTGCATGCGGTATTTAGTTGTCCGGACACATTTTCCTTAAATATTGCCTGCGATCCTGAAACTGTCAACTCACTATGCCTTGTGTTATTTACCACAAAATGCTGAAATCAGTCAGTAAGTACTGCATGAAAAGGCTTTAAACTCAATTCACAGAAGGGAATAAATGATTGAATGCATGCAGTAATTAAGTATTGGTCTAGGCATGCGGTATTTAAGGAATGTAAAAATCTAAAAGCCAATTTTGAGTAATCATTGGGTTTGATTTACTTAACTTATAACTAAAGGAAAAGGAAATATTTTTTTTAGTTTTGGATAGAGTGGAAGTGGATTAAAACACCTGACATGTTTTTAGTGCTGTCTGTGCCCCCATTAGGGGGATTCACCCTCTCTATATTGGTCCTGTTTACCATTATCATTGAAAGTGAAAGTAAAAGAAAATCCCACATTTTGGGTTGTCCCCAGAAAAGTAATAGAGGAGAAATCTTCCACACATGGACACACAGATGGCAAAATAAAACAAAACTGACGGGTTATAACTAGTGTTGAGCGAACACGGACTGTAACGTTCGGGTCCGTACCGAACTTTCAGGTGTCCCGGACCCGAACACGGACATTTCAAAAAAAGTTCGGGTTCGGGTCCGGGGTTCTGGTATTTTACTCCACGCATTGAGAAGCTGCAGGGCAGCCAATCAGCAAGCGTTTCACTGGTTTGCCCTTAGAAGCCATCACAGCCATGCCTACTAATGGCATGGCTGTGATTGGCCAGTGCATCATGTGACCCAGCCTCTATATAAGCTGGAGTCACTTGATGCTGCAGTCACATGCTCTTGGGTTAGCCTGAGGAAGAGGGAGCTGACGGCGTCAAGGAGAGATTAGAGACATTTTAACAACATCTGATCCTGCATCCTGAGATAGATTACTACTGCTGTGCTGTTGCTCTGAGGACAGATAGCAGAAATTTGAGATTTCACATACCGCTGCTTTGAGTTGCAGATCAAACTCTGCATAAAACAACGATCGCTACGATCGTGCACAATGATCAGATTGTTGGACTAATTTGAGATTTCAAATACCGCTGCTTTGAGTTGCAGATCAAACTCTGCATAAAACAACGATCGCTACGATCGTGCTCAATGATCAGATTGTTGGAGGAATTCGAGATTTCAAATACTGCTGCTTAGAGTTGCAGATTGCGGATTAAACTCTGCCTAACACAACGATCATTACGATCGTACACAACGATCAGATTGTTAGAGTAATTTGAGATATCACATACTGCTGCTTTGAGGGACACATTGCAGATCAAACCCTGCCTAACACAACGATCGTTACGTTCGTACACAACGATCAGATTGTGGGATCGTACACAACGATCAGATTGTGGGAGTAATTTGAGATTTCACATACTGCTGCTTTGAGTGATCTGACTGCACTAGGTAGAGGCTTCTGCTTAGAGGGACAGATTCTTGTTCAAAAATCATTGCCTACTCCTATAGAGCCAGCTGTTGCTGTAAGTGACACATTATTGTTGAAAAATCATCTCCTAGTTCTAAAGGGAGAGTTTCCAGCTGTTGCTTAGAGGGACAGATTCTTGTTCAAAAACCATTGCCTACTCCTATAGGGCCAGCTGTTGCTGTAAGTGACACATTAGGGTTCAAAAATCATCTCCTAGTTCTAAAGGGAGAGTTTCCAGCTGTTGCTTAGAGGGACAGATTCTTGTTCAAAAACCATTGCCTACTGCTATAGGGCCAGCTGTTGCTGTAAGGGACACATTAGTGTTCAAAAATCATCTCCTAGTTCTAAAGGGAGAGCTTCCAGCTGTTGGTGTGAGCAGTGCATTTCTTGCACCAAAATAAAAAGTCTGGCTACGTTGGTGTTTTAAAAAAAAAAGGTATTAATTGGTATTAATAAATACTTACATAGGGCTACATAATACATTTGCGGGCCCAATGAGGAGAGCAAATAAGGGACGTGGTCATGGTGCTGCTGGTGATGCTGGTGCTGCTGGTGTTGGTGGTGTTGGTGAACCTCCTGTTGAAAGGAGAGGACGTGGTCGAGGTGTGCCAGCTACACGCACAAGGGAAACACTTTCCTCAGGTAGCCAACAGAACCTTCACCGGTATATGGTAGGCCAGAATGCCCCTCAACGATTGGTGAGGCCAGAACAAGTACAGGCGATAGTAGATTGGGTGGCTGACAATGCCTCCAGTTCCTTCACAT
>BLSH010480477.1:1183315-1239616 GCA_018402905.1 Glandirana rugosa
CCCACACAAGGATGTTACGAAGGTGATGGTCCTCTTATGTTAAGAAGTGGAGATGGTCAGCAAGATGTGTCAAACTCTAATCCAGGAAGTAGTGGACGTTATGATTTCGACACCAGATGAACAATGTCACAGGTACGCCTGACGTCATGCACCCGTTCTGGTTTGCCCGCAACGTTCAAACAAATTTACTTGTGTATTGATTATATGAGAGTCCCAAATCCTTGGTAAGTCAGAGGTTTGTGATATCTCTGGTAGTATTATCTCTGGGAAGATTCTGTTAGAAAAACCCCTATCTGGTAATATGTAGAGTAACCGCACCTCCCCAAAAAGATTGTCTTAGAAGGGTCTCTATTATGATGGTCTCTATAGTGTTTGGAGACTGAATGGTTCCTAAACCCTGAGAGTATATTAGTTATGTGTTCATTTAAACAAACTTGCAACGCCCGTTTGGTCTTGCCCACGTACTGCAGTCCGCATGGACACTGTAACAAGTAGACCACAGCTTTAGTATTGCAGGTGATGAAGGACCTAATCTCAAACTGTGTAGAACGACTGGTAGAGGTGAAGAATTGTATTCTCCTGGTAGTGGAAGCATTGTAGGAACACACCCTACATCTACCACATTTATAAAAGCACTTTAGGTCTTGGAAAAAGACTGGCTTATTGGTAGGGGGGTTTATGATGTTTGAAGCGACTCTATTCCTCAAAGAAGACGCTCCTCTAAACACTACGGCTGGTCGTTCCGGTAAGGAACTTCCCAAAGTTCGATCGTTTTTGAGAATATGCCAATGTTTAGATATCAGTTGTTTAATCTGTTTTGCTTGGACGGAATAGGTCGTAATAAACGGTAGTTGGGGAGAGCTGTTCGGTCTTTCGTCAGGGCCTCTCTCTCTCAGGAAATCTCCTCTCTCCATCTGAGACACCTCCTCTAGAATAGGAGATAAAAAATCTTGACTATAACCCTTCTCCAAAAATCTATGGGTCAAGACTCTGGCCTGTTGTTGAAAGGTGTCCACATCAGTGCAATTGCGTCGGAGGCGCATATACTGACTCTTTGGGACACCTTGGAGCCATGGTCGATGGTGGCAACTTTTTACTGGGATGAAAGAGTTACGGTCTGAAGGTTTGAAATAAGTAGAGGTTTTAAAACATCCATCTTTGATCTCTATGTTGAGATCAAGGAAACAAATCTTTTGGAGATGGGCCTCATACTTCAGCTCGATACCCCTATTGTTATGGTTCAAGATTTTGAAGAATTCATCAAGGCTCTGTCTATCCCCATCCCATAGGAGGAAGATGTCGTCTATATATCTTGCCCAGAGGACCACTTCTGGTATCCTCTGGGCATAGACGGCATCTTCCTCCCATAGGGCCATAAATAGGTTCGCGAGACTCGGTACGTATTTGGCACCCATTGCCACACCTCTAATCTGCTGGTAGAACTTCTGGTCGAACCAGAAATAGTTGTGTGTGGCCGTGAATTCAAGAAGTTCCATAATGAACTCCACTTGTTCTCTTGGGAGCTCTGGGTCTCTTTCTAAATAATATCGAACTGCTGAAAAACCCAATTTGTGGGAAATAATGGTGTACAAGGAGGTAACATCAGCGGTTACCAAGAGTATTCCTTCTATGGGAACATAATTCGCAAGGATGTTGATGATGTGTCTGGAGTCTTTAACGTAAGAAGACATAACCTTTACTATTGGTTGTAAGAAAAAATCAATACATCTGCCCACCCGGGATGTCAGAGAATCTATTCCACTGACAATAGGACGCCCGGGTGGGCAGATCGGGTCTTTGTGCAGTTTAGGGAGATAATATATGACCAGGGTGCGTGGTGCCTTCGGTATCAAGAAGGCACCCTCTTTTTTAGTAAGAATATTTCCCTATACCTCTTTATTAACAATCTTCGTTAAAGCTGCTATATATTTAACTTTTGGATTAGAGGACAAAAGTTTGTACGTACTCTGGTCTCCTACAATCCTGTTCATTTCCTCTAAGTAGGTTTCTCGGTCCAGGACTGCAATACCGCCCCCTTTATCCGCTGGGCGGACAACTAGTTCTTTGTTCCTACACAAAGACTCTAACCCTGTTTGCAAATCTTTATTCAAACGTACCTTCTTACACTCTAGTTGTTCTAGATCCCTCAGCACCACATCTCTAAAAACTTTCAGAGAAGGGGCAAGGGGTCCAGGAGGGTTGAACAAAGATGCATTGGATGGACCCGTATGGACAAATTGAGTAGTGTTTCTTCCATAATTATTAACTGGATTAGATAGAAAATATCTTTTTATGCTTGCTCTACGCACAAATTTATGGATGTCCATATAGGTCTCAAATTTATTAAGTTTCCTCGGGGGGGGGGGCAAATTTCAAACCTTGGTCTAACAGTTGTAATTCAGATTTTGAAAGTACCTTTGAACTTAAATTAAAGATGCCAGATCCTACTACATTTTTGCTCTTTTCAACTCGTAATCTCCTCCCCCCTCTGGTCCCTCTTCTAGGTCTACAGGCCTTTTCCTGCTCTGCCCTGGCCGGAGAAAACCCCAATTTGGATTCTGTGAGGTTTCACCAAAGGGGAATGATCCTCCACTTACTCTTCCTAAATCTGGTGGTCCACTTTGGAGAGTTCCAGATCTTGAGGTGGAGGGTACGGGACTATCCATGGCCTCCATCTCCGGACCACTTAGGTCGCTGAGTGGATATAATCTGTTATTAATATTCACATCATATTCCACCTCCTGACTCGCTTGGGGGGGTCTCTGTCTGGTCCCTCCTTGCCATTCTTCTACGTGTGGGCCCTTCCCTTTGGTACCAGGGAAAGGGGCATTTCTCACACGTGGAGGTTGCTTTTGATTCCAATGTGGATTCTGTTGGGGATCGTTATAAGGATAGTCCCTCTGGGTGGAGCCTCCTTCTTTATAATAGGGGTGCTGTCCTATACCCCTAAACCAATCTCCATTGTTGTTAGGCCTCTTATTGGCAGGTCTCCCTCCCCCACTCATTCCTTTATAGGGCCCTTGTTGGCCTCTATTATAATTGTGATAGTATGGGGAAGAGTATGGAGGTTGACCTTTACCCTTCGGAGGTCTCCTTCCAGGGGTGGAAGGATAATCGTAATGGTGAGGGTTGTTGTGATACAGTTCTCTGTAATCTACTGGGGCTCCATTTTGTCCCCGAGAGATACCCTCTTTTTCCTCCATTAGTTTTTTTTGCCAATCAAAAACTAAGGCAGATTTATAATCATTCAGATCTCTATTGAACTTTTTCCTCTTCTTAATTTTTTGATCTTTCTCCTCTTTTTCTAATACTTTAAGTAAGAGGAAATGAACAGGATTGTAGGAGACCAGAGTACGTACAAACCTCTAATCCAAAAGTTAAATATAAAGCAGCTTTAACGAAGATTGTTAATAAAGGGGTACAGCGAAATATTCTTACTAAAAAAGAGGGTGCCTTCTTGATACCGAAGGCACCACGCACCCCGGTCATATATTATCTCTCTAAACTGCACAAAGACCCGATCTGCCCACCCGGGTGTCCTGTTGTCAGTGGAATAGATTCTCTGACATCCCGGGTGGGCAGATATATTGATTTTTTCTTACAACCAATAGTAAAGGTTATGTCTTCTTACGTTAAAGACTCCAGACACATCATCAACATCCTTGCGAATTATGTTCCCATAGAAGAAATACTCTTGGTAACCGCTGATGTTACCTCCTTGTACACCATTATTCCCCACGAATTGGGTTTTTCAGCAGTTCGATATTATTTAGAAAGAGACCCAGAGCTCCCAAGAGAACAAGTGGAGTTCATTATGGAACTTCTTGAATTCACGGCCACACACAACTATTTCTGGTTCGACCAGAAGTACTACCAGCAGATTAGAGGTGTGGCAATGGGTGCCAAATACGCACCGAGTCTCGCGAACCTATTTATGGCCCTATGGGAGGAAGATGCCGTCTATGCCCAGAGGAGACCAGAAGTGGTCCTCTGGGCAAGGTATATAGACGACATCTTCCTCCTATGGGATGGGGATAGACAGAGCCTTGATGAATTCTTCAAAACCTTGAACCATAACAATAGGGGTATCGAGCTGAAGTATGAGGCCCATCTCCAAAAGATTAGTTTCCTTGATCTCAACATAGAGATCAAAGATGGATGTTTTAAAACCTCTACTTATTTCAAACCTTCAGACCGTAACTCTTTCATCCCAGTAAAAAGTTGCCACCATCGACCATGGCTCCAAGGTGTCCCAAAGAGTCAGTATATGCGCCTCCGACGCAATTGCACTGATGTGGACACCTTTCAACAACAGGCCAGAGTCTTGACCCATAGATTTTTGGAGAAGGGTTATAGTCAAGATGTTTTATCTCCTATTCTAGAGGAGGTGTCTCAGATGGAGAGAGGAGATCTCCTGAGAGAGAGAGGCCTGGACGAAAGACCGAACAGCTCTCCCCAACTACCGTTTATTACGACCTATTCCGTCCAAGCAAGACAGATTAAACAACTGATATCTAAACATTGGCATATTCTCAAAAACGATCGAACTTTGGGAAGTTCCTTACCGGAACGACCAGCCGTAGTGTTTAGAGGAGCGTCTTCTTTGAGGAATAGAGTCGCTCCAAACATCATAAACACCCCTATCAATAAGCCAGTCTTTTTTCAAGACCTAAAGGGCTTTTATAAATGTGGTAGATGTAGGGTGTGTTCCTACAATGCTTCCACTACCAGGAGAATACAATTCTTCACTTCTACCAGTCGTTCTACGCAGTTTGAGATTAGGTCCTTCATCACCTGCAACACTAAAGCTGTGGTCTACCTGTTACAGTGTCCATGCGGACTGCAGTACGTGTGCAGTACCAAACGGCCGTTGCAAGTTCGTTTAAATGAACACATAACAAATATACTCTCAGGGTTTAGGAACCATTCAGTCTCCAAACACTACAGAGACCATCATAATAGAGACCCTTCTAAGACAATCTTTTTGGGGATAGATCATTATACATCTCATTGGCGTGGGGGATCTTTGGTCAGGGGCATTTCTAAACTAGAAATGTCCTGGATCTACAGAATAAGATCCTTTGTCCCCTATGGTATGAACATAGAGGTTGATACTAATGCATTTATCGACAACTCATGAGGTACATCGTCTCTTACACACCAGTCTATTAGGCCTTTTTGCATATCTGAATTCTTAACTGACAGAGGAATAGGGGTCTAACCGTAATGGACCCACATGGATGACTACTAAATTAAAAAACTATTGTTTACCCATGAGGGGTACTGTACCACCAGTCCAACATTTAGTACTAAGATTTGACTAACCTATCGACCTTCCCAAACCTATGGGAGAGGTTTATAAATATTAGCATGTTGATTATCTGTGCTAAATTGAGTAGATGTTCAGTCCGACAGGACCTAATTGACTATCATTGACTTATAGAGAGGTTAACCTAGAGCATAAGAATTCATAATCATTATGGGAGTGGATTTACCTGTTATGTTGAATCATGATGCACTTTGAGATTGTGGTCCAAACATGTCTGTTGGATAAAAATGTTTGAGTATATACAATGTTTGTGAGAGACACCACACAATTGACATGGGTTCCAATAGAGGGACCATATATGTAAACTCAATCTGATCCTCGAGTGGCCTAAATTATAATTATAGTATATTCTGGTAGGAACATCATAAGATCATTGGCATTCTTGCCCGAAGCCGTTATCAACTTTTTAGATTGATATATATATTTTTTTTCAATTTTATAAGTATTATTGTAATTAGTTTATTCTAATTTAATTCATATGGCTTATTTCAAAAAATTTATATTCTGGGGTATTACAGATTTTCTTAACTATATAATAAAAAGGAGAAGTCTGTTTGACCAGAATGAGTCACAACGGAGCCATTTTTTGATATAGAAATCCCTTTGGACATTCTAAGTGGATTCTGTGTCGCTCTTTTTCAAAATAACCACACGCCTCTGACGAATTGATTTTGTGTGTTTTTGTGCCCCTTGTAAATGCATTGAGAAAACCATTTATTGTGTCAACATAGACTAAAATTCTCCAAGTCACAGATGAACGCTTTTGTTTGTTTCTTTAATATGCCCCTTTGTAAATGCATTGAGAAAACAGACCACCTATTGTGTCAATATAGACTAAAATTCTCCAAGTTACAGATGATCGCTTTTGTTTTTTAACAGTTGCGCGGTTTGGGTAGAAAGGGCACAATTTTCCCAGACCAAATATGGCCGATCGCGCTTCAGATTGGGGGGACGACCTTTTGTATTTATAGAAGTGGTGATTCAGCGGCGCGTCCTATCCCCGTTGACGACATCATTTGTGACGAAACGTACGTCGGGAGGACGCGCTGACGTCACCACTGTTTTGATTTTCATCCCGGGAAGCGGGAGCCGGCCGGCATACACGCGATTTTGTTTTTATAAGTGTGAGTACATTTATCATTTTTAATAAATATACCCTGCGGTACTTCACCATGAGTCCTCCTTTCTCTCATATGGTGCACGTTACACGAGTGTGAACTGGGAGCGTGCCTGACTTTTGAGAGGGATTCCTAGCCCCCTGTGGTCAAATCATTGGCGAGTGTACTGTGATGAAAAGGATACTCATCTAAGGTGAAGATACAAGTGGTTCCACATCCCAGGTCGGGGATTCGCATGCAACTGAACACTTAGTGTTCTGGTAAGCCCCCCTAAATATATTGGTGGTGGACTTTCCTTTATTCACCAGTGTTTCTGTGGTGGCACTACAATCAGTTTGTCAACACAGATATTTAGTGGTGCAAGGAATACCACATTATTTGGACTCTTCATTTGTTGTTTTTATGTAACTATTGGTTATTTTAGTGCAGCTTTTATTTTCCCTATTATTAATAAACGGTTGTCTGAGTTCGGACCGTCTATAGAGTCGAGGGTCGACAAGAAGAGAAAGAGATGAAGAAGAAAGGCTAAAGAAGAAGAGCTGGAAGCCGGCCCGGAGAACTTACCTATGGATGATGAGGAGGATGTTATCGTCACGCAGTTAGAAGGCTAGAGGGATATGTACATAGGTGGCTCAGGGATCGGCACTAGCATTTATGTGATTGTGTTATCTCTAAACCAGTATCTTAGTGCAGTGCAGGAAATAGTTACTGATATTGGATTATAACTAATAGCAAAAATAGAACCCTTGTGGTACCAAAAAAAAAGCAGTCTGGGGGAGTACTCTGAACCCTGTAAATGGTAATGAATACCTGTAAGTTCTAAGCATATACACTACTCAGAAGGCATGCACATGAAAAAATATTAGTTTTACAGCACAATAAAAACACAAGGAGGCTGACATACAGGTGCATCTCATAAAATTAGAATATCATAAATAAGTTAATTTATTTCAGTAATTCAATTAAAAAAGTGAAACTCATATACAGTTTCTCACAAAAGTGAGTACACCCCTCACATTTTTGTAAATATTTTATATATTTTCATGTGAAAACAATGAAGAATTGACACTTTGCTACAATGTAAAGTAGTAAGTGTACAGCTTGTATAACAGTGTAAATTTTCTGTCCCCTCAAAGTAACTCAATACACAGCCATTAATGTCTAAACCGCTTGCAACAAAAGTGAGTACACCCCTAAGTAAAAATGTTCAAATTGGGCCCAAAGTGTCAATATTTTGTGTGGCCACCATTATTTTCCAGTACTGCCTTAACCCTCTTGGGCATGGAGTTCAACAGAGCTTCGCAGGTTGCCACTGGAGTCCTCATCCACGGGGGTGCTGTCCGTGACCCCATGACCCGGCTGACCGACCATCCAGGAGGGGTGGTGGGTGCCGTCCGTGACAGACCGGCTGGGAGGTGGGTGGATTGTTTGCTCCCCCCCGGAGAAGAACCACCAGCCGCCACTGCACATAGAGTGATATATTTCAAGCATTTATTTTTTAATTTTGATGATTATGGCTTACAGCTTGTGAAAGTCCCAAAATTTCCGAAAATTGGAATATTACATAAGACCAATAAAAAAAAGGATTTTGGCTTACTGAAAAGTATGTCCATGTATGCACTCAATACTTGATCGGGGCTCCTTTTGCATGGATTACTGCATCAATGAAGCGTGGCATGGAGGCAATCAGCCTGTGGCACTGCTGAGGTGTTATGGAAGCCCAGTGAAAAATTGTATCTGTGTGGGGTAAACCCCGTTCCCACAGAGATGAATAGTGGGACTTTAAACGGTACTGGTTTACTCTCTCTGAATGATCAGACTGGTATGGTAATATTGAAATAAAGTTTAATGTTATTAAACAGCGTATAAAATCATCAGTTTAGAAAAGAATACATAAATACAAAATCACAAAACTGGACAATACAGTACAGTGACCAAAATAGGTCCACATGTTCTCAGTCGGCGGAATAACAGTAGACTCCAGTGACTGGTAGGTATGGGATACGTATCTGTTCTTCCCAACGCGTTTCGCCGAAAAAGCGGCTTCCTCAGGGGAGATCGAGCAGAAACCAGTTACAGGTATCCGTATCCTAGGTAAGTATGACAGAATTCAATAGACATAGAGTACTGATGTATTATTTATCTTTTACATTTATACAAAATGATCCGTTTGACGGACACATATATCTGCATCTTATTCAAGTCTGATCATATACATATAGATTAATTGGTCTATATGAGACCTTTCATTTATATTGTACATAGATAAAAAACAGGGGGTACCTTGATACTTTTATGAAAGAGAGGGACACTCTGTATTCAGACCTCTGACCAAAATGCTATAACAGGTCTATGAATGCTTATCTTGCCACTGTCACGTGTACAATAAGCCCCAATCCTCAAACGCAGAGGCGAGGTAGCTGTATGATACAAAATTATTCATCGTCATTAGATCATGTCATTGTTAGTCCTATACAGGCCGGCAATGGTCAAAAAAGGGTGCAACTTACAAATTTGATGCGCCAAAAAGAAGACAGACGGACTCCAACTATCTGCTCACAGCATCTAATGGTCCCAGATTCCTTTGGGGATCCACTGGAGCCACTGGAGTCCTCATCCACGGGGGTGCTGTCCGTGACCCCATGACCCGGCTGACCGACCATCCAGGAGGGGTGGTGGGTGCCGTCCGTGACAGACCGGCTGGGAGGTGGGTGGATTGTTTGCTCCCCCCCGGAGAAGAACCACCAGCCGCCACTGCACATAGAGTGATATATTTCAAGCATTTATTTTTTAATTTTGATGATTATGGCTTACAGCTTGTGAAAGTCCCAAAATTTCCGAAAATTGGAATATTACATAAGACCAATAAAAAAAGGATTTTGGCTTACTGAAAAGTATGTCCATGTATGCACTCAATACTTGATCGGGGCTCCTTTTGCATGGATTACTGCATCAATGAAGCGTGGCATGGAGGCAATCAGCCTGTGGCACTGCTGAGGTGTTATGGAAGCCCAGGTTGCTTTGATAGCGGCATTCAGCTTGTCCGCATTGTTGGGTCTCATGTCTCTCATCTTCCTCTTGACAATACCCCACAGATTCTCTATGGGGATTAGGTCAGGCGAGTTTGCTGGCCAATCAAGCACAGTGATACCATTAACATTAAACCAGGTATTGGTACTTTTGGCAGTGTGGGCAGGTGTCAAGTTCTGAAATCAGCATCTCCATAAAGCTGGTCAGCAATGGGAAGCATGAAGTGCTCTAGAATGTCCTGGTAGAGGGCTGTGCTGACTTTGCACTTGGTAAAACACAGTGGACCAACACCAGCAGATGACAAGGCTCTCCAAATCATCACTGACTGTGAAAGCTTCACACTGCAACTTGGATTCTGTGCCTCTCCACTCTTCCTTCAGACTCTAGGACCTTGATCTCCATAAAGAAATGCAAAATTTTCCACAGTCTGTGATGATTTGGGAAGCCATGTCATCTGCTGGTGTTGGTCCACTGTGTTTTATCAAGTCCAAAGTCAGCGCAACCCTCTACCAGGCAATTCTAGGGCACTTCATGCTTCCCTCTGCTGGACATGGTTTTCAGTAAGCAAGTTCAACGAAAAATTCTTGAAGTATATCACTTTAGCAAATTAGCAGATTTTTACCACATTCACCAAGCTCTGGGGAAAATTTCAAAATGCACAGTCTATTTGCCTTTAGTAAATCTACCACATAGCATAGCTGTTTGATGATAACATTGTCCTTCATTTCCAGAGTTCATGAAGCCTAGATGCTCAGATGAATTATAGCAGCATCCATGTGTTAAATATGTATTTTTTTACATGTTTTTGTTAATTTTTTTTAATACTACAATTGTGTCAACAATTACAATGTTAGGCCACTTTCACATGATCGTCTCTGTTCTGTGGGATCCACTTGCTCGGGGGGGGGGGAGTTCTCTGCTGATCCCCACTGATTAGCCAAGTGACAGGTGCGAGTCCCACTTTCCTCTATGGGGAGATCGGATGAGAACGGACCACTTGTCCATTTTTATCCGATCATATCCAATCCACCAGATGGATGGAAAATATGACCTCCATCCGTCTGGTTTTGGCAGAGAGGATCAGAATGAATAGCAGCGGATTTCAGCGGAAATGTCACTGCTGACATCTGCCACTCCATAGAGGTGAATTGGGTGTGTCCTATCAGGTCTGCCAGAAAAACTGACAGGCGGACCTGATCGGAAAGCCCCTGTGAAAGGACCCTTAAAGAGAGACATGCTGCTGTCTACAGTCTGCACTGACCTATGCAAGCTAAAACTATATTTTAGTCAATGAAGCCTTCAGCATGCATGTGATCACTATGTCATAGCTTTCTGATTGGTTCCCAACTATTGGTGGGGGCTACAACTGTCATTGTCAGCTGGTAGCTGTTAAAGGGAGCAACAAAAATGTAATTGCCAGTGTAACCCTATCCTAAGTTTTACTAACTGATTTGAATATTATTCTTTTCAAATATATGCTTGGTTGGCTCTTTCTCATGGATCAGCTGTCATGTGTATTTGTTTTGTTGTTTGTGCTAAAGTGCTTGTTTGGTACTATGTTTGCCACTCTAAGTAAAATTATATAGGTTAATGGATCTGACAGACTGAGGAAGGAAGTGTGGCTTGCCTTCAAAACATGTCCTGATTGGCCATCCAGCATCATGGGTTGACAAGTCGTTCTCTCAGTTTCAAAGCTCTCTCTCTGTGGCATCCACCGGCAGGATTGTTCGGAGTCCAGCATCGTAAGCCCCGTGGCTAAGCTCACTGATGGCTCTGCCATTCCTTGGACGTTTCCCGAGAGACCAAAAAGTATAGACTGCCTGCCTGTTGCCCTATACTTTATTGTGAATGTATTTTATTTGAGATTTATGTTTCCACATTAAACCATGCTACACCTGTGACCGCTTGGCGCCTTGCTTTCCCTTACCTTTTCTTTTCAAATATACGTTTGGTTGGCTCTTTCTCATGGATGAACTGTCATGTGTATTTGTTTTGTTGTTTGTGCTAAAGTGCTTGATTGACACTATGTTAGCCACTCGTGTAATCAAAAAAAAATCCTGTGTGATTATCTATCTATCCATCTACACACATACATGCAAAGTATTTCCACTTAAGCAGCCAACTTGGGATAAATCTTACTTTATACTTGTTACATGTTTCCATTAGCGTAACATAACTTTAAAAAAATGATTGCTACCTGTTTAAGTGCTTTTTACTTGCTTAACCACTTCTTGTCCAGCCTATAGACAAATGACGGCCGGGCGGTGGCTTCGTTATCCTGACTGGGCGTCTATTGACCACAGAGGTGTGCATCACGACGATCAGTGGTGCAGTGGGTCAGTCTTACCCACCGCATTACCGATCTCGGTAAAGAGCTTCCATCGTAATCAGCCGTGACCAATCATGGCTGGTCACAGTGTAAACAGGAAGAGCCGTTTATCGGCTTTTCCTCTACTCGTGTCTGCAGACGTGAGTAGATGAGAGCCTATCATTTATCAGTGCACCCCCCTAGGATCGCCACACTGGACCACCAGGGAGCCCACCCAGGACCACCAGGGAGCCCATCCAGGGACACCATCAGGAGGCCGCCCAGGGACCACCAGGGAGATGATCTGGAGGCCACCCAGGGATCACTAGGGAGCCCACCCTAGGCCACCAGGTAAGGGGCGTACAGTGCACTGTAGGGATGGCACTGTGCCCATATGTGATGCCTACCAGTGATATCCCTAACAATGCTATATCTCAGTGCCATGTACCAGTGCCCACCAGTGCCACCTATCAGTGCCCACCAGTGCAACCTATCAGTGCCACCAATCAGTGCCACCTATCAGTGTCCATCAGTGCCACGTATCAGTGCCCATCAATGCCACCTATCAGTGCCCAGTGCCACCTATCAGTGCCCATCAGTGCTGCCTATGAGTGCCACCTATTATTGCCCATCAGTGCTGCTTATCAGTGCTGCCTATGAGTGCCCATCAGTGCTGCATATATGTGCCTCATCATCAGTGCCCATCAGTGCCACCTTATCAGTGCCACCTCATGTACTGCCTCATCAGTGTACCCTCATCAGTGCTTATCAGTGTAGCCACATCAGTGCCCGTCAGTGAAGGAGAAAATGTACTTGTTTACAAAATTTTGTGACAGAAACAAAGCCACATCAGTGCCCATCAGCGAAGGAGAAAATGTACTTATATACAAAATTTTGTGACAGAAACAAAGAAAAACTTTTTTTTCAAAATTTTCTGTCTTTTTTTATTTGTATCGCAAAAAACGCAGAGGTGATCAACTACCACCAAAAGAAAGCTCTATTTGTGGGAACAAAATCATAAAAATTTTGTTTGGGTACAGTATTGCATAACCAGACAATTGTCATTCAAAATGCAACAGCGCTGAAAGCTGAAAATTGGTCTGGGCGGGAGGGAAGGGTGGTAAGTGCCTGGTATTGAAGTGGTTAAAAATCCTTACATGCTTTCCCCACAGTTTTTTTTGTGAGAACAAAGACAAAGGTGTTGATTTACCAAAACTGTAGAGTGAAAAATCTGGTGCAGCTTTGCATAGAAATGAATCGGCTTCCAGGTTTTTTGGCAAAGCGTAATTGAACAAGATGAAGTAAGGGTCCTTTCACACACACGGACCGTTCATCAGTTCATCAGTTTATCAGTTCATCCGTTTTTCATCCGTTTTTCATCCGTTTTTTCATCCGTTTTTTTTCATCCATTTTTTCATCAGTGGTCATCAGTTTTTCATCAGTTTTCTTTTACATTCACTACCAATGCAAAAACGGATGAAAAACTGACCGTTCGTCAGTTTACATCCGTTTTTAGTCCGATCCATTTTTTTGACGGATGAAAAATAGGACTTTCATCCGTTAAAAAAAACGGATGCTGACGGAAGCGGATGAAAACTGATGAAAATAGCTGATCATCAGTTGTCATCAGTTTCTCCATAGAGTTGCATTAATGTCCGTTTTTCATCCATCAACGGATGGATGAAAAACGGACAAACGGTCCGTATGTGTGAAAGGACCCTTAGAAGCTGATTGGCTACCATGCACAGCTGCACCAGATTTTACACTCTACAGCTTTAGTAAATCAACCCCACAGTTAGACTGTCCAGAAATTCTTAGAATCAGCCATGACATCTTCTCCTTAGAAATACCTAAAAGGTAAGTAACATTTTTTAAGTGTGAATGGGAACACATCATAGACATATAGTAGGGGTTTCCACTAATAAAGTGGAAAGACACTTTAAGATGCTGTATCACACATAGCAGCTAATTGCATTCAACAGTAGTAAGAAATCAAAGCTGAGCCAATGGTGCCATTAGCACCAGGAAATAAAACAGACATCGGCAGAATATTGTCATAGTAATGGTCATTTTAATTGGTACATTTAAGTGAGAGTTTATTAAACAAAATAAAGACAAAGGCACAATTAAATTGCACATGCAATTTTTAGTCAAGATTTATGTTGGCATTTAGAAACGGTCTGACACATTATTAGAAATACATTCAACAGTCCAATGTCACTCTCAGAGATTTTGTAGACATCTCTGATATATAAGGTGCTATTCCTCACATGCACAGCAAACTGTGTTTTTGAAAGAAATGCATACAAATTACATAAAGTACATTACATTCCATACAAAACAAAACTATAGACAAATATATTCATTTTTACTGTTAAATCTGAGTAGGTCCAAATAATATTGTTGCAGTTAAAAAAAAGTTCATATTATTCTATAAACTTGATGGCAACATCTTTTTTTTCAATCAACACATTTTTTTCAGTGTAATAATTTTGAGGGTCCATCCAACGCATATCAAGCTCAAGCGAACAAATTATTTACAGTTCATTTTCTTTAGCAGCAAAGGCATGTTCACTGCTAGCGTTCTGCAGAGATTAACTCGCTCTCTGTGCAGAAACAGCAGTCTCCCTGCAGAGGTTTGGCATGCCCCCTGCTGGATCAGAGCTACAGCTCCTCAGCCAGCAGGAAACATGAGCTTTGCTGATTGGATAGCTCTAGCTCTAAGACAGCAGGGGTGTGTCAGACCACTGCAGAGAGATTACTGCTTTCACACAAAGAACAAAGGTCCATCCCTGCAGCTTGCTGTCTTGGCACAGGATTTTCTGTGCAGCCTGTGGCACATTTCTAAAGCTGGCTACACATTATACATTTTTTTCTTGTTCAATTTCCTTTAGATTTACCTTCAGCTATGTAGTGCAAGGGCCTGCCTGATTGCATACAATTTAAAAAGTGTTTAGGTTTGACCTCATATTACATGGTTTGGTAAATCTAAAAGAAAGTTGTACAAGAAAATTGCATAAAATGTGTATAGTGTGTAGCCAGCTTAAAGGAAACAAATTGTAAGAACTTTGCACACCTTTTGATGCACTTGGAGTATATTCAACTGAAGCAGAGCTCCAGCTCCCCCAACCAAAAAATGAAATGTCAGCAGCTACAAATACTGTAGCTGCTGACTTTTAATATTAGGACACTTACCTGTCCAGGGATCCCCTGATGTTGGCACCCCAGCCGATTTTTCAATCAGCTCTCGGGTACTGCCACCACTATTCCTTGTAAGGGTAACCAGCAGAGAAGCCTTGAGGCTTCACAGCTGGTTTGCTACTGTGCATGTGAATGACTCGGCGGCAGGGGAAGGAGGAGGAGGGGCCAAACTTGTAAAAGAAAACAGGTAGCCACTCCACCCCAAAAGGTGCCAAATATGGCAGCAGAGGTGGGGAGGAGGCAAAAGATGCAAAGCTTCCGCTGTTGGGTGGAGTTCCGCTTTAACCACTTGCCGACCGCAGTCTGACGGCGACAGAGTGGCTAGTTATTACAAACCGCCATCATACAACGGCGGCTGCGATAACTAGTGCTGTGAGCGCGCGCGCCGTGTGCGGGGGGGCCGGGGAGCGGCTAGGGTGGACTCGATCGCCACCGGCTACCCGCAATGGCCCCCCCCCCGCAGTGAAAGAACGGAGGTTCATGTATGTAAACACGGATCTCCGTTCCGTTAGAGGGGGAAGGGCGATGATCACAGCCTTCCTGTATATGGAAGCCATGATCATCCCTTTTCCCCAGCCAGGGCAGCCCACATACAGTTAGAACACACCCAGGGAACACAGTTAACCCTTTCAGCACCCCCTGCAGGTTAACCCCTTCACTCAAATGGCATTTACACATTAATCAGTGCATTTTTATAGCACTAATCGCTGTATAAATGTCAATGGTCCCAAAAAAGTGTCAAAATGGTCCAACATGTCCGCTGCAATATCGCAGTACCGCTAAAAATTGCAGATCACCGCCATTACTAGAAAAAAATTAAAAAAAAATTAAAAACCCCAGAAATTAATTCTCATCGGCAACTTTTGTGCAAACCAATCAATAAATGCCGATTGTGATTTTTTATACCAAAAATATGAGGAAGAATATAAATCGGCCAATTGATGGAAAAAAATATTTTTTTATATTTTTTTTTTGGATTTGTATTTTAGCAAAAAGTAATACATTTGGGTTTTTTTGCAAAATTGTCGCTCTTCTTTTGTTTATAGCGGTGATTAGAAATGACGCAGAGGTGATCAAATACCACCAAAAGAAAGTTCTATTTGTGGGAAAAAAAGGACGCAAATTAGGTTTGGGTACAATGTCGCACGACCCCGCAATTGTCAGTTAAAGCGACGCAGTGCCGAATCGAAAAAAGTGCTGCGGTCCTAAAGTGTGAAATCCTTCCGGGGCTCAAGTGGTTAAATTCAAAGCGTAATTAGGCTTTAATGAGTGGATGATAAAGGGCTGAGTTACATACTGGCTTATGACTTTCAAGGACCTCCAAGACAAAATATTTGTTTTCTTGGCCTTTTTCTGGGGAAGGTGTTGCTGCAACTTAATGTGTTTGTCTCTTCCTGTTACATTCTCAGAATAAAAAAAGAGAACCCCTTGTAGTGTCTACAGTAGATGAGAGACTATATCGCCATTGGGGACCTTGAGAGCTTTAGGTATCTGGTGAGTAATTCAAAGCATTGGCATCTATTCAGTGCTAAAATAGTTTTGGTAGCCTGATCTTTTAAGTACAGTCTAATCAAAGTGCACCGACCCATTTTTGTATACCTAAAGGCAGAAGACTTTAGTTTGGAGATATATGTACATTAACGTGTAAGTCCAGACAAAGCTTTTTTTTTTTTTTTTTGGATAGAGTGGGGAAAGCGTTGAAACACTGTTGGATTTTTCTACTGCTATCCGAGGCACCATTCAAAATTTTGTCCCACTTTTGGTCCTGGTGGTAACGTTTTTACCAGAAAAAAAAAAAAATATATATATATATAGACAGACAGATATAGATATATATATATAGTATCTTTTTCTGTTGGAGATTTAACCTCATTTTCTGTATGGATTGAAGGGAATTGTCTAACGGATCAGCAAATAACAGTAAAAACCTGACAAACGTTCTAACCCTTCCGAACTCTATCCAAATGGCAAATTTTAGTGAATATAGGTTCAGGTTTTAAAGTGACTGTCTTAATTATGGTAACGGGAGATCTCTAAAATAGATCTGAAACATATAAGAAGGCTGTAATTATACTAGAAATAAATCAGTCATAGATAAGACAGGCAGGAACAATAAACAGCTCCACCAATTAATGCCAGTGTTTTCCTGTAACAGTTAAGCATGTGCTAGTATAGTCCACAATGTGGATGCATACAGTAAGACATGTAGGTGCTCACTGAATAAAGTTATATAGTATTGTAGCGTGCTACAAAAGAAATATACTGCAACAGTAGCGTTGCTACAAAAAAAGTGTCCTTAAGAATATTTTTTTAAATATTTTCTTACATAATTAAGGTGACCATTATTATTATTTTTTTTTCTAAATGTAGCAGTCAAAATACATAGGCACATAAGAACTGATACAATGTATATTTAGGCTTTAATGCATTTCTAGAAGAATAATACATCTACAGAGGTCTTTTAGCCCTGTCTAACAATTAGTAACAAAAATTAGGCTTACTTATTGAATAGTGCAAGGAGCAATCTGCAAAGTGCAATAGCCATCAATCAAAATCTGGTTCATAACAAACCAGCAGAAGATTGATTCTGACTGTTTACTGAACTTTGCATTTTAGTGTTTTTTTGTGCGCCATTTTATTAAATAAGCCTAACTTAATGTCTGCTGTACTACATGTAGGAAAAGTTAAGAAGGAAGGGTAGGAGCAGTAATTTAACCAGAAACTGGCTGTGAAAAGCAGGTGCTGTGGGGCTCTGGATCTGGACTATATGATCTGAAGTTCACAAGACCTGCAGCAGCTCTGTATGTTGGGTACCAGTGTCAGCAGAGTCTTCAATGCCTTTATATGAAGACTTAGCTGAAATCTAGAATAAGAAGTGTGAAGCCCCATACACATGATGCAAATTTTGGATGGGAATTTTCGTTCGATAGCCGATCGTCCGAAATTCTTACTGTTAGTGTGCGCCTTTCGACAGCCGATTTAGATCTCTCATAAGACAAAAGCTGTTTGTGCAGACTAGAATTTTTTTTTCGTACGTCAACTCAACTTCCGATTTTCGTATCATTAGTACGGTTTACGTATGAAAAGAATCATACGATCACGACTAAGCATGCTTAGAAACTAAAAATACATACAAAAGTATTCACATTACGTCTGACGCTGGATTTGGTTGTACGAAAATTTTTGTATCCTTAGTACGCTCTTCACTTTGGACATGAGACAAGCATCTAACAAAAAACATACGTTCTATCTTCCGAAATTCGCATTGTGTGTACGAGGCTTAAGATACATTTTTGTCTGACAGGTAATTCCCTCCTGATTTCACTGCCCCAATTCTACCTCTCTAATGTCTTTGTCTAATATATTAAAGCAGACTTAAGAATTTAGGTCAGTGGTATCTTTGACCAATAAGAAGTTCAGTTATAGGATTGATAGCCAGATCTTTGGGCCATACAAAACTTTGAAATTGATATCCAGTGACAACTTACAAGTGTCGTTATCCCAAAAATGTAAATAAACCTACCCGACTATACCTGACTATTGTTCCTAAAAGATAATTCTTTTGCATAACATTCAGCTTATTTTGTGATCAAATCAGTTTTTTTAAGGTTTTATTTATACAACTGTAACATTAATGCAAAAAGAAAAACATCCAAAGCCTGTTCATAGCTTAATTGTTACAGATGAATGATATATAGTTGACATGATTAAAAGGTTTATTTTGGTCCATTCTAGAGTGCATTGCTGGGATTTTAAACCCAATTTAGTGCTAATCTTACATTCAACTATAGTGCAATTTTTAGATAATAAAACCATCCAGTGAAAACATACATATTTGAATATTACATCTTTATGTTATATGGGAAATCTAGTGCTAGACATATTTATATGAATGTCATGTATTTGTGTTGGGTGCACCAAAGCAAATAATGTGCTCAGCCTTAGAATGTGTTTGCTTTAAAAAACAGCCACAGTCTCAGAAAAAAGGCTGCCCCCTGTCCTCAGCTGCAGAGTGAGATAATTGCATTCCATGGGCAAGCAGTGATCTATTTTCAGAGGTTCAAAACACCCCCTACTAAAGCCTAGTACACACTGCTAGTTTTTTGTTCAATCAACCCTGTGGACTGTATGGAAAGAAAATGATAGCTCAGGTCAGAGCTGCTGTACTAACAACCCAATGTTAGTACAGTGATCTCCCCTCCTGTTCTATTGTGTTCTGATAGGGGGGAGGTCCCCCCGCCAGAACACTCCAGTCAGCGCTCTTAGCCATTGGCTAAGGGTGCCGATCAGGAGCCGGTCTGTAGACCTTGTTTTGGTCATGCTTCTTCGGCTGGCTTCTGTTGGACCAGCTGCAGTACACACGGGTCGAATGTCTGATTTCTATTGAATGGGCCGATACCACCTAACATTCAGCCTGTGTGTACAGGGCTTAAGTCAAAACGACAGCTCTCCAATCAGCAGGGGGCATAAGCTTTGCTGATTGTAGAGCTATATGTCTGACCAAGTAGGGTGTGTGTCAGACCTCTACAGGGAGACCACTGCTTCCCCACAGAGAGTATGGGTACTTCTGTACATC
Organism: Glandirana rugosa; assembly: GCA_018402905.1. Lineage (NCBI taxonomy): Eukaryota > Metazoa > Chordata > Amphibia > Anura > Ranidae > Glandirana > Glandirana rugosa. The sequence goes on from BLSH010480477.1 coordinate 1,202,878, forward strand.
TGCTGAAAGGAGACAGGCTTTTTAATGTGAACTGTAGCTGCTTTAGATAAAAATAAACTAAGGTTTTGAACAAATTTTGTTTTGATAGCCTTGGAATGTATTTAGCCGATTTAAACTGAAGGTTCAATTGGGCTCTGTGTGTGCCTTCTACAAAGTAAGTTAGCAGCCTTTAGTTTATTTAATGTCATCAACATGTGTGCCGTATTGGTTATACAGTAGTGCAAAGGTTCTAGCAATCAAAAAGAAGATGGTCTGCATTCCAATATGTAGATTGAACTACTTGCCCTTTGACAAGGAGGATTTTAGAATATAGATGTGACTCTAGCAATCAAAAACATGCTGTTCAATGTTTCAACTGTACGTTTTTTGTCTGTACAAGTGGGAATATGCTACGAGTTGTTTACCAAGAAATAGAGAGAAGTCAGAGGATGTGATCTTAAAGCGGAGGTCTTCCCACCTCTCCAAAAATTAAAAGCCAGCAACTACACATATTGTAGCTGCTGATTTTTAATAATAGGACACATACCTGTCCTGGAGTCCAGCGATGTCGGCACCACAGCTGATGTTTCCATCAGCTGTCGGGTGCTGCCGCTGCCATTGTCGATAAAGGAACCTGGCAGCAAAGCATTACGGCTTCACGGCCGGGTCCCTACTGCGCATGCGTGAGGCATCCTACTGGTCGCATATGTGATGCACTTTGCCACGGCCCTGTCTCCCGGAAGTGGGGACAGGGTACCTGTCAAAAACAGGTACCCGCTCCCCCCACCCCCCGAAAGGTGCCAAATGTGGCACCGGAGGGAGGGAGACAAATGAATGGAAGTTCCACTTTTGGGTGGAACTTGGCTTTAAAGGATATGTAAAGCCCAAACTTACCCTTGTCAGGTTGTATTGCTGTCTGTGTCCCCACTGCAGATACCGACTTTCACTATTGGTTCTGCTGACCAATGTCTCCAGTATAGAAAGTGAAAGGAAATCCACAATGTATTCACTGTCACAGGAACTGGAGGTGATAAGAAATCTTCCAATGGGGACCCCTGGACTGAGATCTCCTATTACTTTCTGCTGATTTTCTGGAATAGGAAGTAAAGGGAAATTCCACAATGGGATAGACAGCAAAAGTCAATTTAACAGGGATACTAACCATTTCTTCGTCCATCCAAAACTAAAAAAGTTTTGCCCTTACATACACTTTAAGAACATGTTAAATAAGAGGCAGTCTAGATTTTTAATTCAGAGATATGTTAATCTAATAACACAAATTGCAAATGGAATATAAATATACTTGGGGGCATTCTGGCATTTAATTCAGAGAAATGTTATGCTAATGTTACAAATTATAAATGGGATATAGATATACTTTGGGGCATTCTGGCATTTAATTCAGAGACATGTTAAAAATTTTAAAAGGTATAAGTATACTTGGGGGCATTTTGGCCTTTAATTCAGAGAAATGTTACCCTAATGTTACAATATACAAATTTGATATAAATCTATTTGCCTCATGAATAAATGATGAATTTTCTGGATGTTCATATGGGGATATGGCATTTATATTTGAAACAAGGCAAATAATAAATATTATCTAGGACTAGGTACATAAAATATAGTCATTTTTTAACTGCAATTTTAAAGTGCTATTATTGTTATAATGTCATATATACTGATATTTTTTCCATAAATAATACGTTTTCCATAGACTACTGGAAGGCCAGACTGAGATGGGTTTTTTATTATTTTTTATCACTTGAGAAAGGTTAGTTAGCATGAAACTTGTTGCATGCTTTAGTGACTGCTTTTTTTTGGTTGCTAAAGATCCTGGAGTGAAGACCATCTTCTTACTTATTTGTGGATTAGAGAGGGGAACGCTGTCCAAACACTTGGGACTGGGCGTGAATCTATAGGATGGCAAGTGAGCAGCTGTTGCTGTTTGTTCAAATAATCATCATAGGTTTACCTTCTAGAAATAACAGAGATCTGTTCTGACAGACTATGAATTACAGGTGTTAACACAGCAGCTGGGATTCCTAATAAATGGTTGTAAAATCATATCAAGCCAATATTGGACAGAGGTACTGTGGCTGAAGCACAATTCTTTTTTTCATTTATAGAGCACCAACATTTTTTTCAGTGATGTATATATTTAACGGTACAAACAAAAGAGTAAAAGGGTAACATAACCATCTGCATCTTGCATAAAATTATTTTTAATCATATGATGAACATTTACATGGGCTTTTATGTCTATGGATAATGCCTGCTCTGTTGACAACAAATACGTAGTTTCCCCTTACATTGTAGAGATTTCCTTCCACTTCCTGTTGTATCCTGGTGCAGGAAGTGAAGGGAAATTTCTCAAAGGGGGACATAGAAAGCAACAAAAATCTGAAAGGAGTTCTAACTATGCACTACTCTAACCAACATTCAATATACTTTAATATTTTCTTACTCATTGATGTACTAAAAAAGTAGAGAATGTTTATTTAGCTTAGTGATCCAGGTGAAGTTATGTTCACTTTGAGCACCCAATCATATGCATGATATCATGTTTGGATTATTGAAGTAAAGGTAGCTTTATTTTTGTAAGTAAAAAAAATCTCTCCCACCTTATTAAGTCAACCCCATTGAAACTATAGTGCTATCTTATGAAGTTATTTGCTGACCTCTGAAACTGAAGGCATACAAGGTATCCATGCAATACCATTTTTCCAGGGAAACTATATTACAGAAATCTTAAGGCAATATGTGAGTCTGAAACTGACATTTTTTAGTTTACCCTTCTGAAAAAATGGGAAAACTAGGCACGTGTTTTCAGTAGTTGCCCAAAACAGAAAAAATGGTACTTACATAGATACTGTATGCAATAAATGTAAAGTGCTTTATACCACTTAAAGCCCAATTTGCTGGATCAAAAGTTATTGTACTCAATATTAATACAAATATTACTAATATCAATTTATAAACTAGTCAATCAAAATATGTCACTCATTGATTTTTCTGCAATCACCTTTGTGCGAGTTTGCATTTTTTACCAAGTTTATTGTAATATTACAGTAGAGACATGAAGTGAAGTGGGATCTTTTCTTGTTTTGAATACATGTACTGTATTTAAAAAAGGAAATCTGAGCAGCTGTACTTCCAAGTGTTCACTATAGTCCACTTTCTTATAATGAACAAAATACCGTTTTATGGTAACATCTACAGGGAAGGAGATGGTTGCACTGATAGCTAGGTATCTGAGTTCAGTCCCGATGTACTAGGTCTGGGTTATGTAACGCAGCTAGTGGGGCAAAGAGAAATACTGACAGGGTACACAGTGGTCTGTAATATTTAGAAAGGACAGTAGGTCTCTTCAGGCCAGTGAGAACCATTAATGCATTCATATTTTTCTAGTCATTTGTGTCTATAGCCAATCTAGCCTAAACAAAAAACAGGAATACTTAAACTAATCTGCTTTTGAAAATGCTAACTTTTTTGCTAATTTACATTAGTGGGTGGAAAAAAGAAAAGAATGAAGTGGGGGAACTGGCATTCAGCACTCCAGTGATCAACAGTGCAGGTGGGGGGGGGGCAGTGAAGCAGGCCATATATGGTACGATTCCCTGGCAGCTTTCCCGGCTGGCAGAATACAATACTGCCCGTGGCTATAGCCATAAGTGCAAAAGTGCAACAGGCTAGTGGTACCCAAGTTGATTGATGAATCATCTTGCATACAATCAACCTGCCTAAACATAGATCGAAATTTGGCCAGTGCCTGAGGAATTGAAAGAATTTCAATCCATGTAAGGTCGGCTTAAGTATGAACTTTGCACTGAGATGCATTTTTGTTAAATTTATACTGTTTTTGTTGAGTAATCAAAAGTGGAAAACCAGAGCATTAGGGTGTCAATTACTTAAAGGAAAAGTATAGGAATAAAAATCAAACATTCATACTCACTTCTATAGCTGCAGCATTGCTGCGATGCTGCAGTTGTTCCCTGCAGGCTCTAATTTTGAGGACTGAGCGATCACATGTACATATGTATGAAAGGGGTTGGAGCAGCTGGCTCAGGCTCTCAATGGTGTGCTGAGAGGCTGAGCCAGTTGCCAGTCAGGCATTATTATTGTTGGGATCCTTACAGAGCCTGTGATATCAGCCAACAGCAGGCTTTAGCTGATTCTTGGTCACAGGAGTGCAAAATGAAGTGCCCTCCTGTGAACCAGAAAGGAGGCATGGCCAAAAAAGCTTTGGCTATACTTCTGTTTAAGCATGTTTGCATTAGTTAAACACTTTTGCACAAAGCCGTGCAAGGCTCCTAATGTCTCCATGCCTAAACATTCTAGATCAGAGGTTCTCAGACTCAGTCCTCAAGTACCTCCAATGGGCCTCGTTTTCAAGTTTTCCTTTAGTTTGCACAGCTGCTTAAAATCAATATCAATGACATGGTATTGATAAAAGCTATTTTATCTAAGGGAAGTTCCCAAAACATGGCCCATTGGGGGTACTTGAGAACTGAGGTTGAGAACCACTGTTCTAAATGATTAGTCAGCATAGATGTACCCTGATCAAGTTTTAAATTACACACTAACATTATCACAGACAACAGCAGACTTAGAAAAAATGTTAGTTTTGCTTTGTTTGTTACGTGTTCTTCCTTAATTTGTTTGTTCTTCCTGAATTAACAAATAATGTAGTATATGTTGGTGCCATATAAATGAAAAGTATTTGACAATTAAAAAAAGACAACTTAGATGATCTAATTAAGAATTACATACAGGACAATATAAATATCTTTCTAAAGAACCGTGTGTTTTGTGCAAAACTCAAGGTTACAGAAATTGTGCATTTACAGTAATAAAATGATTTTACTATTAGTATAGGAGAGGGTTCTTTATAGTAAATGTGATTAAAGCACACTTGTCAGTGCTATAGTCTTATTGAACTGGTCTCAGGACCATTCCTTAGCAATTTTTTTAAACTCTCCACTCCCTATCACACCTTCCTGTTTGTCAAAATGTTTTATCATTCTGGTAAGCAAATATAACATAGGGCAATTGGAAGGTAAGGGAGGAAGAAGGAATAAGCAAGCTTCTATTAGTGCAAAAAAGTGTCAGAATTTGCATATTAGAACTCCCCAGGATGTAGGGCTACTTATTTATGCTTGAAAAAATAAAAAAATACATCCACAGAATCCTAAACTTGCAGTTGAATCAGAGGAAATAAACCTTTATAAAGCATGGTCCAGTTTGCTCTAACAGGGAAAATTATTTAATAATCCCCAAAGGCAAATGAAAGGCAGGGCTTTTGCTGTTAAAAGTTTTATTCCTGTGGTCTACTGGTTCCGGCTGCAGCCCATAGCAGCCAGTCTAACTCAAAGTGTCATTTGTTATAGTGCAAACAAAATGTTACCTATGTTATGGCTCATGGCATGTTAGGCAACCTAGAATAATGTTGTCAAATCAATAATAAGTGATTTGAAACATTTTTATAATATATCATATTGAGAAGGTATTTTTAAGAAATTTATATTATAGGGTACACATTTCTAGCTATACCCATAGATCATTTTTAGCATTGCCAGTTAATTAAACAAAACAAAGGCCATCTGTATACTGAGGTGGCTTAGTTACATTTCAGGCCACCTTTGTCTTATTTGATTATTAAATTATCCAAAAAATTATCATAATTTAGTGCCTTTAAAAATCCTACATTTGTAGGCTTATTAATAATCAAAGAGAACACAAAATGAAGATAAGCTCTTACACATAGAGTATGACTTAAGAATCGGTGGGACCTGGTTGAAGCACCACATTCTTATGCCAAAAGTCATTGCTAATGTCATCTTAATGAGTACCACTTAACTGTAAAACAATTGTGCCCAATAAACTTTTGGCACTACACATATATTCAATTCGCTCCCTTGTCAGATTGATTAATAGTCAGAGAAACCATTGATAAACAGTTGAGAAAATGGATAATGAATAGGAATATGATGGGATGAACTATATAAAATATTAAGTGAAATGTCACTAGTGAGATCTACAGTAACACTGAGAACTAGATACGCTAACATAACTGTAGATACAGTGTTCATATTAATGATATTTTGTAAATGCTTGGTGCTAGATAAAAACTTGCACATGTGAAACTACAGTATATACTGATTTTGCATCAGTCATAGTCCATGCTATTTTAACACTATCCCAACTATTTTATTAAAAGCTGTAGAAATGTAGTTGTGCTCCTTGGCAGCACAGAGTTACATGGAATAGCGTACAAAAATAAAATCACAGAAAGCACTGATTGTAATGGAGAGAGTCCTTCAGCCCAACGGCTCCTCTTCCACTTTGATATGTCGCAAAGAGATGATGAAACCCTGCACTAGAAATCATTGAAAAGATGCGTGCCGGAGTGTGTTTATATATGCAGCATTATTCAGCTAAATTGGTGCGCAGACTATAGGTAATAGGTAGTATATTGTTGGGAACTGCATGGCCACTTAAGACCAATCAATTAAAAAAAAGAAAATCAAATTAAAAACAGAATTCTTTCATAATGTGTTTTGCAAAGTTGTTTCCTCCCTATTTACATAATAAGGCTGTACGCAGGGTGAAGTGGTCGGGGCTGCAGTCAGTGGGCTGCGGCTGTCTTCCTCTTGAGTTACACATTTATCCTTGGGTGTATGCATACGATGTGCATCCAGCATCTCCAACAGCAAATCATATAGTGGCACAACATTTTTGCACTTCATGCTATACAGGTGCTCCATCCCTTTATTGCTGTAAAAACAAATGCAACATTTTAAACTGAATGCATAAAAAGGTATATACACTTTATATGAGTAAACAGGAATGCTGCTTGGCCTCTTAAAGTAAAACTGTGGCCAGGCTTTGAACTTTCAAACAATTACATATTCTTAACAAGCAGCAAATAAGCTTTAGACCCCTTTCACACTGGGACATATTTTAGGCGATTTAGCGCTAAAAATAGCGCCTGCAAAACTCCCCCTAATCCACCGCAGTGTGAAAGCCCGTGTGCTTTCACACTGGAGCGGTGTGCTTGCAGGACAGAAAAAAAGTCCTACAAGCAGCATCTTTGGGTTGGTGTGGGAGCGGTGTATACACCGCTCCTCCACTGCCCCTGCCCATTGAAATGAATGGGCAGCGCTTCCGAAGTGCCGCGCATCGGCGCTTTTAACCCCTCCTTAGGGGTTAAAAGTGCCCCTCTGCCGCCCGAATAGCAAAAGCCCCGGTATAACAGCGGTAAAGCGCCGCTAAAACTTTACCGCTACCGACCCCAACGCCCCAGTGTGTAAGTAGCTTTAAAACAGTCTTGACCATGAGTTATATGCTGTTACCTTCAGGTGAGGACAATGGCAAACAAAATTGTTAGGACAGCCCATATAGGGCCCCCCAATCCCAGCAATCCTCTTTTTTTTCTAGTGTTAGGTGAGGAATGATCTCTCTCTACTGAGATCAGGTTCTGACTTGTCATCCCTATATTTTTGGAAGATTGAAGACAGTCCGGTTGAACGAAAAAGAAAAAACAGTAGTGTGTACCAGGCTTAAGTCTTTTTCAGATGAGGGTATCGGCTGAAGCTTTGACCGAGTGTGTCTTTGGTGTTTATAGACCTAAGATTGTTGCTTCTTAAGGCCATGGTCAATGTTAGGGTATAACAAACTAATATTGCACAAAGAGCAGCAATGTGGTATAATCCATAACATCTAGTCATTATCATGAATTAATCTTAATTTGAAGTCTCAAAGCTAATATTTTATTGGATTATTGACCTGTAGCGTATATAATCACACTGTCTCTCCTTTTCAAAAAAATCAAAGCTGTTAATAACTTTTTACAAGACTTAATACCTAAACATAAAAAAGAAAATATTGTGTTCTTCTGGTTATTTAGTTTAATGTTCAATAAATATTAATGTCTTATCATATATACCATCTTGTATGTTTTGGAGGCCTTTTAGAGCTGTAATGTTTCAGAGAGGAGTTCTCCATTTAATCAAAAGATTTATGACATTAGGTACAGCCAAATATTAATGCACAATACATAGATTTCTTAGCCAAGTACATCCTATTATTTACTTCTCAGAACCCTAACTCTGAAAAATAGCTTTCTTAAAGTGGAACTCCAGAAAGAAAACAACCATTTACCCTTGCATGGCTCATTTTGTCTAGGATAGAAGGTTAAGCAATACTCCCTGCCACAAAAACAGTCCCCAAAGCTTTTTTTTTTTTGCCACTCAACTGGCCATGCAGGATCAACGGTTCTGTGATGTGGACTTTTGAAAGCCCTTCCAATATGAGTATATAACCCTTGCAGTGGGAAGGGGTTAGTTTTTAGTTTTCCCATTTCACTTCATAAAATATAGTAAAATAATTAGTAAAAACTGATATTTATTTTTTCTCTACAAACATTCTACTTCACCTTTTGTTCCTTGGGGCCAAAACTGTGGTACATATAGCATAGTTATTTGTCGTAAAGTTCTCTACAGAGCAATAGGGATTCCTGTTTACTCTCATATGCCATGTAGAAAATGATGTGCATGTTTATCTTATATTCAGGATATGATTATTTAATCAGGTAGTGAGCTTGAGAGAGTGGGGGCTAAATTAGAGGACGTGCGTGATGATTAAATATGGTGATTTTTTTTGAGGGTGCAATAGGTCTTTTTAAGTAGATGGAGCCTAATTTATTTAAAGATGAAGTTTGGGTGTAGCAATTTTTATACAGTTACATTGGTGTTCTGAGTATGTGTATGTCATACCCCATGTAAGCTGGAAATCACCATAGTAGGCACTGCTACCACAGTGATCTCCACTAGCTTTTGGGTCCCATGCCGATCAGCTGCCCTGCTGCTTACTGAACACATAAGGTCGCTTGTTCGCATGGGCATCATTCATAAAACACTTTGTATTTCCTCAAAGAATGCAAAGCTGATTGGATGAGATGGAGATGTTGATGACGCCACCTTGCCTCTCCACCTTGTCTAATCAGAGAATTATTTACGTTCATTGAAAAAATGCAGTGTTCCAGCTTTCACAAGGATCCTACCGGTATGGCACATAATACTTACAAGCTATACCAGTGTAACTATGCAAAAATTGCCATACCTAAACTCCAGCTTTAAATTAATTTAATGTATAGTTTTACTGATGTAGAGACAATTTTAGATATACACTATATGGCTAAAAGTATGTTGACACCCCTCACAATGATTGACTTTTAGGGCTTTCTAGTGAAGTGTATTGTGAAGACTACAGCATACAAATACATTTTATACAATTGTGCACATCCAGCCTTGTGGCATCACTTTTGGGTAGGCTTTTCTTTCTGTTCCAGCAGAACTGTGTCCCTGTGCACAATGATAGGTGTATCAAGACATGGCTTGATACGTTTAGTGTTGAGAAATTCAGGTGGCCTGCACATCTTTGAGATTAACTAAAATGCCAGTTTTAAGCTAGGTGCTCTCGCCCAACATCAGCATCTGACCTCACAAATGCCGCTTTGACTTATTCGGCACACATTCACACAGACAGCCTGAACAGCCTTCCCAGAAAAGTGAAAGCTGTTACAGCTGCAAAGATGCAAAGAAGGGCAAACTCCATATTAATAACCATAGTTTTAGAATGTGATGTTCAACAAGCTCATATAGGTGTGGTAGTCAGCTATCCACATACTTTTAACTATATAGCGTGTAAAAGTAAACAAGATGGTGGCTCTGTTATCCTGACCAGGCGTCTATTGATGTCCTCAGGATAACCCGGGATCACGCGCTTCGCGGCGATCGGTGGTGCCGTGGGTCAGTCTGACCCACCGCATTACCAATCAAGGTAAAAAGCTTCCATCAGCTTTTTACCATGTTATCAGCCATGACCAATCATGGCCTATCACAGTGTAAACAGGAAGAGCCGTTTATTGGACCTGAGTAGTGGAGAGCCGATTGGCTGCTCTCCTGACAGGGGGGTCTGCACTGAACATTTATCAGTGCAGCCCCCCTCAGGATCACCAAACTGGACCACCAGGGAGCCCGCCAAGGACCACCAGGGAGCCCCCCCAGGGACACCACAAGGAGGCCGCCCATGGACCACCAGGGAGACAATGTGGAGGCCATCAAGGACCACCAGGGAGCCCACTCTAGACCACCAGGTAAGGGCATACAGTGCACTATAGGGATGGCACTGTGCCCATATGTGATGCCTGCCAGGGCCATTTCTAACAGTGATATATACAGTGCCATGTACCAGTGCCCACCAGTGCCACCTATCAGTGCCCACCAGTGCCACCTATCAGTGCCCATCAGTGCCACCTATCAGTGTCCATCAGTGCCACCAATCAGTGCCCAGTGCCACCTATCAGTGCCCATCAGTGCCGCCTTTGAGTGCCCATGAGTGGCACATCTCAGTGCCAACTATCAGTGCCCGTCAGTGCTGTTTATCAGTGCCGCCTATCAGTGCCGCGTAAATGTGCCTTATCATCAGTGCCACCTTATCAGTGCCACCTCATCAGTGCCAATCAGTGCCGCCTCATCAGTGCCCGCCAGTATAGCCTCATCAGTGCCCATCAGTGTAGCCACATCAGTGCCCATCAGCGAAGGAGAAAATTTATTTATATACACAATTTTGTGACAAAAACAAAGAAAAACTTTTTTTTCAAAATTAAAAAAAAAACAAAAAACGCAGAGGTGGTCAAATACCGCCAAAAGAAAGCTCTATTCGTGGGAACAAAATGATAAAAAGTTTGTTTGGTTACAACGTCGCTCGACCACGCAATTGTCATTCAAAATGTGACAGCGCTGAAAGCTGAAAATTGGTCTGGGCGGGAAGGGTGGTAAGTGCCGGGTATTGAAGTGGTTAAAATATATAAAATATATATATATATATATATATATATATATATATATATATATATATATATATAAAATATTGGCTGTAATGTCATTGCACATATTACCTGAATATAAACACTATAACAGTTCTCTTTTAATAATGAAAACAAGTACAAAGTAACATCTTATAAATAAAACTAAGTTTTGTAAATGAACAAGAGTATTGCTTTTTGACCACTGTTAATTTTGACGTCAAATTTTGATTCAGTTTTGCCAAATGCCAATTTAGTTTTAGTCGTATTTAAGTCTTCTGAATTGAAACTGAATTTTAGTTTAGTTTTTGTCACTGAAAACATGCAGCTGACAAACTATGAAGGAAATATTTTAGACAACAAAATTTAAAATGTAAAAGCTCTATTCTTTTTCTTTTTTTTCAAACAAGTGTTTATTGTCAAAGTCAATGTTACAGACAATTGAAATAGCATAATATAAAAAACATCTCACATTCCAGTAATGCACCAGATAACATTTCTGCATATAAGGGATGTTCAATTCACCTGTCCAATACAATTAACTGTCAATGGAAAAGAACACAGAAAAAGAAAAAACATCCCAGAGTATATACAAAAGGCATAGCACCTTTAAGACCCGCCCACTCCTCTAACCATATACAGTAAGAACTGTGGAGTAGTGAATATTTCCTGATGCTACAAGACATATTTCATGACTCAGTGTCTAGCCTGTCCCCCCTGGAACCCGTCTCCTCAAATGTCCTGCTAGGAGCCCCATTTTGATTAACTTGGTTGGGCTCAGGCCTGGGGTATCAAGCCATGGGGCCCAAAGTTTTTCAAATTTACCCAGCCTCCCCTTATGCTGATAGATATAACTTTCCAAGATGAGGGTGGACCCAATATGGTAATCCAGGATCTAGTAGATGGTGGCGTGTCTGATTTCCATCCCAAGAGGATTACCTTCCTAGCCTGGAATAGGGCCCTAAAGAAGGCGATCCTCGTCGCCTCCTTCGGAATTACCTCCCCCAAGGCGCCCAGTACACAGTGTATCGGATTCAAAGGTACGTCTGTGTGAAACACTCTGTTAATGTATTCACTACCTCCCTCCAGTATCGGTGGAGAGTAGGGTAGCTCCACAGGAGATGTATGAGGTCTCCGGGTACTGTTTTGCATTTGCCACACAGCGGGCTTGTTAGGTAAAAGCTCTATTCAATATATGATTTGTTTTTAAATCCTGACATTCAGGATCTAACATTAACCTATCTAGCTCTGTAAAGACGAAATTAGTATACATACCTTTTTTTGAAGCCGATTCAATCTCACGCTGAACTGTCATCTGCGGCTTCCCTGTGGAGGCGGGTGCTGGGGACACAGATGGCAACGGAAGCCCCATAGTAAGTTTATGGGTGACGTCACTTCCCATTCATTTCACAGCCGTTGCCGGCTGTGTCCTCTGCAGAGGTTCCGCCGCTGGAGACCGGATCGGATTGGCTTCATTTCTTCTTTACAGGGTTAGATAGGTTAGTGTTAGATCGTGGATGTCTATAGATGCAGGGATTTTAGTGTTAGGGTGGACTTACACGTTAACTATATTCACTACTGCTTTGGTAAAACAACTATCAAAAATAATGTAGTGTCTAATTGGTGTGGTCGATATAATATTTCAAATGTTAATTGTTGAACAGATAAGACAGTTCACATATATATATATATATATATATATATATATACTTTATCTCACAAAAGTGAGTACACCCCTCACATTTTTGTAAATATTTTATTCTATCTTTTCATGTGACAACACTTAAGAAATGGCACTTAGCTACAATGTAAAGTAGTGAGTGTACAGCTTGTATAACAGTGTAAATTTGCTGTCTGCTCAAAATAACTCAACACACAACCATTAATGTCTAAACTTCTGGCAACAAAAGTAAGTACACCCCTAAGTGAAAATGTCCAAATTGGGCCCAATTAGCCATTTTCCCTCCCCGGTGTCATGTGACTCATTAGTGTTACAAGGTCTCAGGTGTGAATGGGGAGCAGGTGTTAAATTTGGTGTCATCGCTCTCACTCTCTCATACTGGTCACTGGAAGTTCAAAATGGCACCTCATGGCAAAGAACTCTCTGAGGATCTGAAAAAAAGAATTGTTGCTCTACATAAAGATGGCCTAGGCTATAAGAAGATTTCCAAGACCCTGTAACTGAGCTGCAGCATGGTGGCCAAGACCATACAGCGGTTTAACAGGACAGGTTCCACTCAGAACAAGCCTCGCTATGGCTGACCAAAGAGGTTGAGTGCATGTGTTCAGCGTCATATCCAGAGGCTGTCTTTGGGAAATAGAAGTATGAGTGCTGCCAGCATTGCTGCATAGGTTGAAGGGCTTAACCTGTCAGTGCTCAGACCATACGCTGCACACTTCATCAAATTGGTCTGCATGGCTGTCGTGGCAGAAGGAAGCCCCTTTTCTAAAGATGATGCACAAGAAAGCCCACAAACAGTTTGCTGAAGACAAGCAGACTAAGGACATGGATTACTAGAGCCATGTCCTGTGGTCTGATGAGACCAAGATTAACTTGTTTGGTTCAGATGGTGTCAAGCTTGTGTGGTGGCAACCAGATGAGCAGTACAATGACAAGTGTGTCATGCCTACAGTCAAGCATGGTGTGGGAGTGTCATGGTCTGGGGCTACATGAGTGCTGCCGGCACTGGGGAGCTACAGTTCATTGAGGGAACCATGAATGCAAACATGTACTGTGACATACTGAAGCAGAGCATGATCCCTTCCCTTCAGAGACTGGGCCACAGGGCAGTATTCCAATATGATAATGACCCCAATCACACCTCCAAGATGACCACTGCCTTGCTAAAGAAGTTGAGGGTAAAGGTAATGGACTGGCCAAGCATGTCTCCAGACCTAAACCCTATTGAGCATATGCGGGGCATCCTCAAACAGAAGTTGGAGGTGCGCAAGGTCTCTAACATCCAACAGCTCCGTGATGTTGTCATGGAGGAGTGGAAGAGGACTCCATTGGCAAACTGTGAAGCTCTGATGATCTCAATGCCCAAGAGGGTTAAGGCAGTGCTGGAAAATAATAGTGGCCACACAAAATATTGACACTTTGGGTCCAATTTGGACATTTTCACTTAGGGGTGTACTCACATTTGTTGCCAGCAGTTTAGACATTAATGGTGTGTTGAGTTATTTTGAGGGGACAGCAAATTTACACTGTTATACAAGCTATACACTCACTACTTTACACTGTAGCAAAGTGTAATTTCTTTAGTGCCGTCACATGAAAAGATATAATAAAATATTTACAAAGATGTAAGGGGTGTACTCACTTTTGTGAGATGCTGTGTATATATATATATATATATATAAAAAACAATATATTGTATGTATTATACAGAGTATAACAGTAGATATTCTGTCTTTAAGTTTATGAACCACTTCTCGACTGCCGTATGCAAAATGACAGCCGGGAAGTGGTTCAGTTATCCTGACTGGGCGTCATATGACGCCCTCAGGATAACATACTCCAGGGGGGCTCGCATCGTAGCGATCGGTGGTGTGGGGGGTCAGTCTGATCCCCCCATTACCGATCTCGGTAAAGCACTTCCATCGGAAGCACTTTACCATGTGATCAGCCGTGACCAATCATGGCTGGTCACAGTGTAACACAGGAAAGATGTTTATCAGTTTTTCCTGTACTCAGGTCTGCAGACCTGAGCAGTGGAGAGCTGATCGGCTGCTCTTCTGACAGGGTGGTTTGTGCTGATGATTTATCAGGATTGCCACATTAGACCACCAGGGAGCCTGCCCAGGGACCACCAGGGATGTGACCACCCAGGACCACCAGGGAGCAGATCAGGACCACCAGGTAGACCCACCTAGACCACCAGGTAAGGGGCATAGTGCCCAACATGGATGCCACTCAGTGCCACCTTCAGATGCCACCCTAGACCACCAGGGAATGGACCCCTATCAGTGGATATGCCCACCAGTGCCCCTATCAGTGCATACCAGTGCTACCAGTGCCACCTATCAGTGCCCACCAGTGCCACCTACCAGTGCCACCTATCAGTGCCCATCAGTGCCACCTATCAGTGCCCAGTGCAGCCTATGAGTGCCAATCAGTGCTGTCTATGAGTGCCCATCAGTGCTGCTTATCAATGTCGGTCAGTGCTGCATTTCAGTGCCACCTATGAGTGCCCATCAGTGTTGCTTATCAGTGCCGCCTATCAGTGCTCATCATTGCTGCATAGAAGTGCCTCATCATCAGTGCCCGTCAGTGCTGCCTCATCAGTGCTCGTCAGTGTAGCCTCATCTGTGCCCATTAGTGATGGAGAAACTTTACTTATTTACAAAGTTTTGTGACAAAAACAGAGAATTTTTTTTTTTCACCGCAGAGGTGATCAAATTCCACCAAAAGAAAGCTCTATTTGTGGGAACAAAATTATAAAAAATTTGTTTGGGTACAGCGTCGCACGATCGCGCAATTGTCATTCAAAGTGCAACAGCACTGAAAGCTGAAAATTGGTCTGGTAGGAAAGTGTTCTAAGTGCATGGTATTGAAGGGGTTATCGATTATACTATATAGCTGAAAACAGCAAATGTACTCATCAATGTAATTTGCTTTAAAAAAAAAAAAAGTTGTCTTCTTACCTCATATGCCTAATATGTGAAAGTATCAGAAGCAGTTGAGCCAGTCGTCTTTGCTGCTGTTGAAGCGATAGTCCAGTTTTAGCCATAAAATGCACCAATGTGTCTATGATCTTGTCCAAAATCAAATGAATTTGGTCTGTGTCTTCTAAAGATTCTAAGGTACTAGACAGAAAGGTATATACACCTGCGAGTATAAAAGAAAGACTATTAAATAATAGTAAATACGGATTTTACACATTTTTAACATATGCAAATATATAATATAGAGTAAACAAATTCACTACAAAACATAAACATACATACCAAAATTCTTCCTATACAAATACTATATAATTGTATCCCAATTTATACATACTATGAATTCTGCTATGCTCTCGCCCTGGGGTCAGGGATAAACACATTCACTTGACTTCACCTAAAATACTTGCAACACGTTGTTATAGACAACAGTAAGTGACTGAATGCACAACACATGTTGTTCAGGAGGCATTACTTTCCTCCATTTAATAGGATAACATGTAAACAGATGTGGCACCAGATCTCTCGTTGTGCATGTGTGAGATCTGTTGCTGCATCATTAGAGGGCCAAGGTCAAGAACCAGGAGGAGACGGCTGGCTCCCCATGGCATAATAGAAAAGATGGCAGTGCCTGACTGGAGCTTCTAATAAAGTTATGCAATCCCCTGTATTTATCATGTCAGGGTGGCCTGAAGGGAGAGGCAGAGGTTCTTTACGCACAGCTAGAAGGGGTGAACAGGTTCTGCCTCACATGACAAAGCAGTGGTTAAACCACACATTTGAGAGACAGGACACTACAGCCGTTTCTTTTGGCAGTGGGCATACTATACTGCCAAAGCATGTGCAGGAGGTTGTGGAGTGGCTAACAAAGCCTTCCTCCTCCCAGGCAGAGGGCAGCACATTTTCATTAATTGTGAATGCACCCTTCTTCATCACAGCTGAATCATTTCAGCCCATGAGTAATGAGTAACTTGCTGCAGGAGGATGCCTAAGTTTTCATGTTATTGCATGAGCTGGAAGCATAGATGCTGCAACATATGTGGTCTCAAGTTATAGAGATGGAAGTCTGACAAGGGATTTGAGAGGCTTACCTTATTATAAATCAAATTGGAAAGAGGTTATCATAGTACCATGCAGAGTAGGGCACCAAGAGTAGACATGAACCTCACTGTGAGTCTCCTAATCCCACCCCATTGCTTCTAGCAGCATCCTTGATCAGGCAGGTGTTTCTTCCCCAGCTGCTGGAGCAGAAAAAAAATTGCACTCATTTAACCTCATGTTCAGTGTCTTGATGACAGCTTGGCAAAATTTCTGGCTTCACAGCTGTTCCAGTTCCAGCTCTGCCCCATTCTGCAACATTGTAGCTTGTGCTGCACCACAGTGGAAAATTTTTTGCCCAGAAGGCCATCCCTTCTCACTACCAGGATGTGGAAGTTAATGTCTCCTGGACCACACGGTCAGTGACCACAGACACATGGACCAGAAAGCATGGTACATCTCTTGTATTACACACTGGAAACATTTGCTGGTGGCTCAGAAGGTTGCAGGACAAAGGTGGTGCTACCCCATCTCTTGCACCTTAGAGATGGTGACAGCTCAATCACCTCTAGCCCCTCCTCCTCAAAAGCCTCATCTAGTCATGAACCATCAGGGTCCCCAAGTGACCAAGAGCTTATGCAATGGCCCAGGCAACATGCCGCCACACTGTTTTGCGGCTGGTATACCTGGGGAACAGGAGTCACACTGTGCCAGAGATTGTGGCGGTTGCTCAGGGACGGTGCAAGAGGTAGCTGACCACATGCCATCTTGAGCCATGCAGGGTCATGTATGACAGTGACACCAACCTGCTATCTGCCCTTCAGCAGGAAAGGTTCACACATGCAGAGCACATCTACTCAATCCAGTGGTGCAGTGGTTCCTGTTTAGGTACCATGGCTTCTGTGATGTCCTGCAGCAGGCCAGAAGAGTGTGCAGCCACTTTAGGAAGTTATACCCAATGAGTGAAATGCAGTGGCAACACAAGCTGCATGTCTAGCAATACACTCTCTCACTTGAACTTGGGGTTGGTCAAGTTACAGTGGCTGCACCTGCAGCAGTGGGCCATCGTTGAGTATTTTGTGTGAGTACAGGATGGGACAGGCCCTGGGGATGTCAGGTTTCTTTCACAATGACAGTGGTTTTTGATTCAGCATGCATGTACCATCTTGCTACCATCAAAGAGGTAACCAGAATGCACACACTGAGTCCCCGTCAGATGAGTTACTTTTGCCTCTGTTTAAGGCTCAGCGTGAGATTTCACTACATTGTATGGACTTGACTCATACTGAGATGAAAAACAGGGCACAGTCAATTTTCTCGCAAGGGGAAAAGAATGGGAAATTGTTGGCCTTAATAGTCGAGGATAGACCACCCCCACCAAATATCCCTAGTATTAAGATGCAGACGGGGGAGTGTGTGTCAACTCCGTCGGAGGTCAAAGAGACATTCATGGAATACTTCACCAAATTGTATTCGTCCATCCCTCCATATGATAGTGACGATTTAGATGCCCTACTGGCGCTCTTGCCCCTGCCCGCTCTCTCGGACGTAGATAGAGACATGTTGAAGGCTAAAATTACGAGGAAAGAAATAGAGACTGCCATTTTCTCCTTCCCACCGGGGAAGGCTCCGGCACCAGATGGTTTCCCAGCTGACTTTTACAAGACCTATGCCGAATCCTTGTCCTCTAAATTAGAATCACTATTTGAGCACTGTCTGGAGCACCGAACACTCCCGGAGTCTATGCTTGAGGCTCATGTGATACTGTTGCTCAAGCCGGGCAAGGACCCCCTGGAGTGTTCTTCTTATCGACTGATTGCGCTACTAAATATGGACCTTAAAATACTGACAAAAATACTGGCCTCCCGGGTATCTAAGATCATATCAACTCTGGTGGACATTGACCAGACCGGGTTTATGCCCGGGAAGTTGATGGACACTAATCTTAGAAGCGTGTTTACGCACCTCCAGCTGCCGAACGAGGGTTCTTCTCCTAGGGTCATGGTCTCGATCGATATTGAGAAGGCCTTTGATTCGGTAGACTGGCAATACATGCAGAAAATGGGGTTTGGTCACAGGTTTCGGGGGTGGATCTCAATGTTATATAGCTCTCCTAGGGCAGCACTGAAGATAGGTATAGAGATTACCCAATACTTCAACATAGGCCGGGGCACTAGACAGGGGTGTCCCCTCTCCCCCTTGGTGTTCTCTGGTGATGGAGCCAATAGCAATAGCCCTTAGGGCTGCTAAACCCTCTGGAGCTATTAAGGTAGGATCTATACATGAGTATTTGGCGCTTTACGCTAATGATCTCATCCTATTTTTGAAAGACCCGGGAGAGTCACTGCAAAAGGCCCTGTCTATTCTCAACGAAAGTCTTCTCTGGCTTAAAAGTGAACTGGGAGATGTCCTCAGTTTTGGCGTTAGATGAGGGGGCCAGGGAAGCGGCGGACCCTAACATCCCACTTAAATGGGTTAACTCGTTAACATATTTGGGAATTAAGATTTCTGCGGATGTCCGGGACTATATGCCCCTTAATTTGATGCCCCTGCTGACGACATGTAGGAGTAAAGTTCAGGGATGGTCTAGGCCAGGGGTAGGGAACATGCGGCTCTCCAGCTGTTATAGAACTACATTTCCCATCATGCTTCTGGGAGTAATTGTATCCAGCAGCCTTGCAATGCCTCATGGGAAATGTAGTTCTACAACAGCTGGAGAGCCGCAGGTTGCCTACCCCTGGTCTAGGCTCCCTTTAACACTAATGGGAAGAATTGCACTCCTCAAGATGAAATTACTCCCAGTCATCTTGTACTCCCTTAGAAATGCTCCAATCTGGGTACCAAAGTCGTACTTTAAAAAATTAGATAGCCTGACCAGTACGTTCCTTTGGTCCCCTGGGCAGGCCAGACTGGGTCTTAAGACGCTTCAGGAGCCACAGAGTCGGGGGGGGCCTGGCTCTCCCGGACTGGCACAAGTACTATATTGCGGGCCAGATGGTGTTTGCACACCGTTGGCTTACAGAGGAGGAGGGAGACTCGGCTACGGTACTTGAGGTGGCCCACTTGGGCTCTTTTGAAAGTCTGCGATTGGCAGTGCACAGGGGACAATGAGTCGGGTTGCCTTTGACGGACTCAATGAGGGCAGTTATTAAGGCATGGGGGTGGGGGAGGGGTGGGCATGCCCGAGCTATACGGGCGTGTCCCCCTCAGCCCCAATTTGGATGAATCCTGAACTCCAGCATTTCCTGCAGCACCCGGACCCAGTGCAGTGGGCAATAAAGGGAATCAACACGCTCCGGGACATTACCAGGGAAGGGGACTTACTAACTTTTGACCAGTTAAAAGATAGGCATGAGCTTCCTAACTCCTACTTTTTCCGCTTCCTTCAGGTCAGGCACGCCTTCCGGACACAATTCACGGTTCGAAAGGTAGAAGCCTTGCCATCTGACTTAGAATCCTTGTTGGAGACCAAAGACCTTCAGAAAACCCTATCCACGGTATATAAGGAATTATTCAAAAAAAACACTGCCAGCGGTCACTAGATGTAGGGAATACTGGGCAGTGGAGGTGGAGGACCTCCAAGGTGAGGACTGGGACGAGATGTGGGAGCAGCCCTTTAGTCACCTAGTTTCTGCTAGAGACAGACTGATTCAATTCAAATTTATCCACAGGTTTTATTATACGCCAGCTAGGCTGGCAAGAATCTATCCAACGTCATCAGCGGAGTGCTGGCGATGTACTCATTCCCCGGCAGAGGCAGGTCACATATTCCGGAAATGCCCCCAAATCCAAGTGTTCTGGAAGGAGGTTGTCACTTGCGTGTCCTCCTTGCTTTCCGTCCCCATCCCGGTTACAATCAAAGTGTGCCTATTAGGCTTAGTAGAGGACATAGTACAGTCCAGGGCGCTTAAAACGCTATTGAACATTGTATTTTTTTATGCCAAAAAAGCTATCCTACTACATTGGAAGAAGTCGGCTGCTCCCACGTTATCGTATTGGAAGGGGTTTGTAAATGCCATGGTCCCATACTATAAAGCCACGTATACTAGGAGGGGATGTGTTGAAAAATTCAACAGAGTCTGGCAAGCGTGGCTAGGAGATTCATCCACTACAAGATAAAGCTAGATGTACCCGAGGTCTGATTAAGAGGAATGGAGAATGGAGGGAGCTTTTAGCTACGAGAAGGGGAACCTAGATAATGTGGGGTACTAATCTCCAAGTCCTAAATTTGGGCATATGGCCTGGGTTTCCTCTAAGCACATGTGAGGGAGGGAGAGTTGGTGCATACTACTCCGAAATAGATACTATGGAGGCCTAGAGGTATAAGAAGCCGGACGGGTTTTAGGGTTAGGGGGGAGGGAGGTGTTAATCTTTTGTTGTGCGGACCCCTGGTCCAAAGGTAACCGGTAATGGTACCTCAATGTGTTATGTGGGTCACCTGCGAGTGACTAATGGTTTGCATGTTCTATAAAATTTTCAATAAACAGAATTTAAAAAAAAAAAAAGAGGTGACCAGAATAGTTGTCTGCAACCAAGTGAGTAGCAGCGAAGATCCTTGTAGTGTTCCTGCTGGAGCACACACGGGCACTAGAGGCACAGCTGTAGCAGGAAGAGGAGGACTTCCTGGATCCTTTTACAACAGGCTTCATCCCTGGGAAGCAGCTTCAAACAGAGTAAAAGTATGAGGATGAAGGAAGATTGGGGTGCTGGTGGTGGGGAGAAGGTGGATATAGGGCAGGCTACAGGGTTGCGTACTTGGGTAGGGAGAGATTGTTTGAAAACCATTGTCTTCAGTGATACAGAGGGCTCAGGGACCTCTGTTGCATGAATTTTCTGGTGAATAGGCATATTCATGCCGCAGTGCCTGCCCAAGGACCCTGGGATTTGAACCAGAAAGTAAAGAGATCTTTACAAGCAGAAAATAGTAGATCTTATGCTGCCAATACTGAGAAAACAAAGCATGCACTATTTCAAAGAGGTTCTGCAGAAGAACCTCTCGGTTTCTTACAAGAGAGTGCCAGCATCCTCTTTCATGCCCAAGCTGCCTTAGATCCTCAGGTTGCTAAAATGTGCCTTAGTCATGCTTTAAAGTTGTTCTTAAGAATGTGTTAACCATTCCTGGCTTCTGGCAGCAGCGACAGGCAATACCTAAACCATACGATATCGGATTACATGGGGTCCAGGGCAGCTGTGGACCACATTTGAACCTAGCACATGCAAAAAAAAGGCAGACAGAGTGTGCGTGTCATGGCTTCTCTTCGCTCCCTCTTCAATTGTGGCATAATTAAACTGCCTACATAATGTGCAGCAAATCTCTACAAACCTGTACAATGTCTAGCTTTTGTCTCTTACATAATATACTATACCTTACATATTATTATAAAACCTGCTTTGCTCTCCGCCTCCAAATGCAGCCTAGCAAAACTACTTACATAAGGTGCAGCAAGCCTACACGACATTTCTAGCTGCGGTGTCTGAAAAAAATATGCTCTAATTTTTATTTCATGAAAAAACTGCTTCATCTCTTTCTTAAATTTCAACCTAGCCAAGCTGCTTACATACTCTCCAGCCACTGTACTATGGCTATTGTCTCTAAAATATGATACTGTAATTTTTATTCAACGTAACAACTCCCTCATCTTTGAATGGTGAGGTTTTGGTTTTGAAGTGTTTTCTTGCACTTTATTTGACATTTACATTAATTAAACTTTTAAGACAATACAGCATGGTACTGCAATAAAGGGTACCACGAGCTATGAAACAGTTTTGCCTCTGTTTGTAATTAGTAAGAAAATGAGGGCTTTAGCTTTATATATTTTTTGTAGACTAAATCTTCCTATAGCTTTTAGATTTGCGCTTTGTTGCATCACTCAATTCTGGCCTATTACTGCTGGATTTAAAAAAAATTGATGTCGCAGCCAAAACTACTTGATAAATCTTTTTTTTTTCACATGGAAATTAATCAGATTGAAGTGCTGCCGCTGTATTTACCTCATACTAAATATATAATTTGAAAAATCAATTGCATGTATTTTTATATGTGTATATATTTGTATATGTATATTTGTATACATGTATATTTTTATATATATTGTTCCATAACACAACTGAAAGGTATCTCCCAAGCATGTATTAGAAAGGAATGGTGTTTTTGTCATGTGGCCCTTGAAGTTGCATAAAAAGAAGGACCCACTCCCTGCCGCATGGTATTTTTAAAACATTTTTGGATTAGTACATTTTCTCTAATGTGGTGCCCAGCTCCACATGCCCTTTATTTGACAATTACTTGCCTATTATCTTTGAAAATGTCCACAATTTATTTTCAGGACTTGTTTACCTATTAGTCCCCTATTGACTTTAATGAGTTTTGGATTAGAGTGGTTATAAAGTCAGAAGGTTTTTGACCTTAAAGGATAAGTTCACCTCTTAAAAAAAATAAATAAATGCACATATTTTAAGAACGAGTACTGAGGGAAAATCCCCAGCCTGCTGTTACAGGAGGGGGGGGGGGGGGGTCGGGGAGCAGTTGCAGGAGTGGGAATATGTTACATGCTCCACCCTTATAATGGGTGGAACATGTAACAAGTACCCAAAGGCTACCTGTCACTCTCTTCCTGTCCACAGGGGGGAGAAGGAGCAACATACATAGGTCAACACATCAAATTCAGGTTGTATCGATCTCACATATGTATATATCCCTGCCTGAGGCTTGAGGGCTATCCTGCATAAGATGACTCCTGACCAGTGACATTTTTAACATCAAGAGTGATGGTATCCTCCTACTTTGGTAGGGATATATACATATTAGAGATGGATACAACCTGAATTTTTTGAATCGGTATTTCATCACATGAGATCCCATATATGTTCTTGTCTAAGCTTTATAGCAGCCTGCGATCCAGTTGCTTAATTTAATGGTCTTGTTGGAGTCATCTAATTAATCCTCCCCCTCTCACCACAAAGAGTGCAGCTCCCACAGAGGGTTGTTCCCTCTGTCCACATCTGATCCAGATGAGGCACTCGTTGATGTGAAGACCTATGTGTGTTGCTCCTTCTCCCCCCTGTGGACAAGAAGAGAGTGACAGGTAGCCTGTACACCGCTGTGGATGTTCTATGGTATGTCAACTTGTTTGGCAACGATTGTCCTATGTTCATGAGGACTTTTTAAACGTAATAACCACTTTTCCCTGAGGAAGAACTTCAATTATATAATTTGAAACGCGTTGGGTATCCTCTGCTAGTTCCAGGCAGAGCATGGTGGTTATATCTCCCATTCATTCATATGTTTTTTTTAATCATTGATTTTTTGTATGCATCCACTTCCATGTATGTTTGTTGCTCATCTTTTTTCATGAACCAATTGTCTAGGTTCATTTTTTAATTAATCAAATAAATGTATGACTTTTATGACTGTGTTAAACATTTTTAATGAGTTGGTTTCCCATTAAAGTCCCAGTGGGGTTTTTCTTGTTAACTTGTACCCAAAGGTGGACGTATCCTTTTATACATTCTCTGCATTAAATTAAATAAACCTTCCACTGTCTGTGCTTTCCCTCTTCTCACTAAACACTTACCTGACTCCACTTTTGATCCAGCACTGTTCCCACTGGCAGCCTCACTCTGCTCTCTTCCTGCATTCATGGGCTTTATTGAGAACAATGGGATCCATAGGCTCCTACTGCTGTGAGGAGGAGGAAGGGGGCAGTGCCAAGCTGTGCTGTGTATTTATATGGATGCAGAGAGCCCAACTCAGGAGAGTGCCTGGACGAATGCCCCCATAGCAAACAGCTTACTATGGGGGGCACTCGAAAAAGAGGAGGGGCCAATATCGCTGGCAGAGAACCCCCAGAAGAGGAGGTTTGGGGCCACTCTGTGCAATACCAGTGCACAGAGTAGCTATAACATGTTTTTTTATTTTACTTTAAAAAAATGTAGCTTTGAAATAAGCAATTTACAGAAATGACAATGCATTTGAGAAAGGGCATGTGCAAGCAAGCTAGGCAGTTTTGCTCATCACTATTTTTAATCATTGGATCAAAAGTAGCTTTTACTTTTACTACGTGTGGTGCATATATCTGACAGACCAATCACAATGCATACCAGGTAGCATACTAGTTAGTTTGGAAGCCATCATCCGCATATGCTTTCAATTTCTAAATTTGTTCCAAAGCTCTAAACATAATAAATAATAAAAAAACATGTAAAATTCGGTCCAATTCTTCTATGTGCTGCCAGCATGACTGCATTACAGTAATAAATAACAAGGGTTCAATTGGACTTTACTATAAAAAGGTGCATTAAACAGGCCAACAGTGAACTATGTCTTCTTTCTGTTAGCAATTATTTTTATATGCTTCTGCTGTTCACAAACATAACATTAAACATTATTAAGATTATTATCTAAGTGTAGTTACAGACTATAAGTCATGAATTAACTACTATAACATAAAGCATATTTTAATGGATTGCGGCTGCAATTAAAACAAAATGCATAATTTTTTTATGTCAAATTTCAGCTATTATAACAAAACATGAAATGGCGTCATATCCAAGAATAAACTGCTAACATATAATTACTATGGATGTTCTATTATACTGATTGGTTAAAGATTATTGTTTAGAAATACTTGGCATACAAAAAAAAATGTCAAGAAAGTAAAAAAAAGGTTTAAAAATAAGAGTTATGGAATCTCTGAGTTATGCCCGGTACAATGAATGCTTTCTGAGCAAACTATTTATAAATGATCCCAAAAACTAAAGCCTCTGATTAAAAAATGCCGACATTTGGCACCTTCGTGCTCAAAGCAATCTGAAGTGAAATAGGGCAACCTTGATCTTCTTTGCCAAGGTTCATTTTATAAAGTTAATGCTAGATTATATGTAAGAAAGTTTGTCAGCTTAGGGTGAGGGGGGTCAAAAGGAACCAAAACGCTTTCCATGAAAACAATGGAAAGTACAGTAAACATTTGGATGCTATTGCTAACTACTTGTCCTACAAAATGCTTGCTGCTTGGCTGTTATACTGATCATAAAGATGTAAAATCATCAACACTCAAAATACAGTAGATGTGTTTTAAATTATTGTGAAGACAGCTTCAGATAAAGTAAAGAAAGTAAAGAAATTGAAGTTTTGGGAGGTTTTAAGCGCCAGTTTCTTTTGCCTTGTGTGATGCTGCCTTAACAATAAACACATGAAATGCATCTATTTGGAGTGCTGATGACTTTGAATCTTGCACAGCACCATCTGAGGCATTCACTTTGGGCAGCCATCATTATAAGGTGGATAACTGTTAGGAGTGCAGCTTCCGTTTGGACTTCATAGTGTTATGTTGAACATACATTAAACTATTGACTTGAAACTCAAAGATAAGAACATCTGACTATACTGTGACTTTCCTGATCTGAATACTTGCTCCAAGTTTGTATCTTAGAAAGTATTGTGGTCGATATGGCTCTGCATATCAAACAACAAACTAAAATTTTTAGAGAACGGGGTTAGAAGAAAACGGTATTTAAATGTCAATGTCAAATGAAAAGACAAGGGGTTTATTCCTC
Organism: Glandirana rugosa; assembly: GCA_018402905.1. Classification (NCBI taxonomy): domain Eukaryota; kingdom Metazoa; phylum Chordata; class Amphibia; order Anura; family Ranidae; genus Glandirana; species Glandirana rugosa. The sequence goes on from BLSH010480477.1 coordinate 1,228,985, forward strand.
ATTTTAGGATAGTGAGTATAGCTATGCAAGTCATTCCTAAATGTTCTTGTATTTAAATGTGAATCCAGAACAACTTGTGCATAGCTCAGATACAGACTACATTCAGAGTCATTTATTTCAGTCTACATAAAGTTGGTTTGAGCATGTTGATCATAAAGTGCAATAATTATATTGTGCTCCCACAAAGTGAATATAAAATAAATTTGTGCAAAATTAGCAATAAAATTATCACAAAGTGACTTGTGCTTTGTGCCTTGATATAGGGGTTGATTTACTAAAGCTGGAGAGTGCAAAATCTGGTGCAGCTGTGCATGCTAGCCAATCAGCTTCTAACCTCAGCCTGTTCAATCAAGCTTTGACAATAAAACCTGGAAGCTGATTGGTTTCTGTGTGGAGCTGCACCAAATTTTACACTTTGAAGTTTTAGTAAATCAACCCCATAATGTCCACTAAATAACTGTGTCATGTATAATCAAATACAAAAAAAATCATAACAATCAAATCAAATTGCAAAAGTTCTTTCAAGTAAAATTCCATAATCAGTGAAAATAAGTGGTGAAAATATGTGAAAAAAATGGTTAAACAGTTTATAGGTGCAGACGTGCTATATTCCTGGGTGCGCAGTGCAGGTTCCATAAGATGATAGGAATAGAACAGCCTCCACCTTCACCGTATTCACAGCCTACTCACCAAAAGGAGTTGATCTCCATTACAGAGATCAAATGTGCCTAATGTGTGTTTCCAGGAATGACATCCACAACAAAGCCAGGAATTATGATGGGATCAACCAGCCACCAGCATTCCAGATGGGTTGGGAAACAAACAAGGGGAACTCCAATGGTGAAATAAGTTGTCAGGAAAAGTCTCACCAGCTGGTGGTGCTGTGGCTCAGGGATCCATGGGCTGCAGTTCCAGTATCCACCAGCGGGTGTCAGTAAAGGGCTTACCTGTTGTTGGCACTGTGGCTCCTGGGTCCATGGGCTGCAGTTCCAGTGTCCACCAGCGGGTGTCTCCCAGCAATCAGACGCTCATGAGTGATCACCTGATGCTTGTTAAATGAAGGATACTTAAACCCTGTTTGCCATATGCTTAGTGCCTTGGTGTTGGTCTCCATGTGATCCTGAATCTGCTCCTGGACCCCTGTCTTGCAGCCTGATCCTTTCCCACCTGCTCTCTCTGTCATCTGTTCCCTGTCCCTGCCTTGTCTTGCTCCCAGCTCCCTCTGACTGATCTCCTGTGTATGACCCTGGCTTGGCTACATTTACAGTTTGGCATTTCCCTCTCTGCTGTATATACTTTGTTTAGGCAGTGTTCTTTGTGTGTCACTATTTTGTTATTTGGCTGTTTTACACTGTTTGGTATATTGGAAGTGCGTTTACATTATCCACTTATCTTTTTAAATAAATTATATTATTTACACTACTTGTGCCTGGCATTCTCTGTTGCAGTTCACACATCTTTGGTCACACTAGTTGCTGACATAACACCAAGACCAGTCCTGACCAGAAGTGACTGTACAGAGAAGCCATCTCGATTTTTGTGGTAACATGCATCCGGAGGAGGTTATTTATTTTTCTCTGCTGGTGACAGAGGATCATGAATATTGCCGCCAGACATTGAAGGACTGGACTAGTGACCAGCTATTGGAATGTATACGTCTTGCTCATTTCCTAGTTGATCAGGGCAGTATGTTGTTTGGAGATGTTCAGCCTTTGATTCAGGTGTGTGCAGAGTTGGCTTTGTCCAGTACTCCTAAGGGCAGTGATGATTTCCCCCCTCCCTTCAGTAAGGCTAAGGTAGAATCTCTGGTATGGTTATTAGAAGATGACTCAGCTTATTTCTTTGAGCATTATTCAGCATGCTCTCAACAGGTGTTAACACAGCACAGGCTCTTGTCAGACAGGCCGCATGTAAACCGAATTTTGTTCAAACTTTACTACAGGCATGGTCATATATGTTGTATTCAGCCCCAGTCAGCTTGCACCAACCCATTCCTGCCACCAGAGACCTACCTGCTCAAAGGTCTCTCTCTCCTTCACCTACAGCAACCACAGTCACAGCCCAGTATACTCTGCTTCCAACCAGAAACAGTACCCCGTGTCCACCTGCTGCACCTACCCTGCCTTTAACCCACCTACCTCTTCTCTGCTGCATGAAACAATTCCACAAAGATCCCCTTATCGACCACTCCATCTTTTTTTAGCATACTCCAGCCATACTCTTCCATCAGCTGCAACCCCTACTTACAGCCCTGCAGTCACTTACAGAACTTCAGTGGTTAAACCTAAGAAGAAACTGAAGTTTTTCCCAACCCGCACTATCCAGCCATTATCCAATACTGCCTCCACACCAACCGATCTGTCCCAGTTTGCCTCCACACCAGCCGATCTGTTCCAGCCTGCCTCCACACCAGCCAATCTGTTCCAGCCTGCCTCCACACCAGCCAATCTGTTCCAGCCTGCCTCCACCCCAGCCAATCTGTTCCAGCCTGCCTCCACACCAGCCGATCTGTTCCAGTCTGCGTCTACACCAGCTGATTTGTCACAGTCTGCTTCTACACCAGCCGATCTGTTCCAGTCTGCTTATACCCCAGCCAATCTGTTCTAGTCTGCTTCTACACCAGCCGATCTGTTGCAGTATGCCTCCACTCCAGCCAATCCACTCAAGCCTGCCTCCACACCAGCCAATTTACTCCAGTCTACCTCCACAATTGCCAGTAGGGTTTGGCCTGCTTCTGACAGACCTAAACATGCTATCCAGCCTGCTGGTCCTGTGCCTGCTGTCCAGCCTGCTGATCCTGTGCCCGCACTCCAGCCTGCTGATCCTGTGCCCACTGTCCAGCCTGCTGATCCTGTGCCCGCTGTCCAGTCTGCTGATCCTGTGCCTGCTGTCCAGCCTGCCCATTGTACAGCCTGATTTTCCAGTGCCCGTTGAGCAGTCTGATGATCTGGTGCCCGCTGCCCAGTCTGATGTTCCAGTGCCCACTGCCCAGTCTGATGATCCAGTGCCTGCTGTCCAGCCTGATGTTCCAGTGCCCACTGTCCAATCCGATGATCCAGTCCAGCCTGCTGTTTGGCCTGCTTCTGACAGGCCTAAACATGCTATCCAGCCTGCTAGTCCTGTGCCTGCTGTCCAGCCTGCTGATCCTGTGCCCGCTGTCCAGTCTGTTGATCCTGTGCCCGCTGTCCAACCTGCTGATCCTGTACCCACTGTCCAGCCTGCTGATACTGTGCCCACTGTCCAGCCTGCTGATCCTGTGCCCGCTTTCCAGCCTGCTTATCCTGTGCCTGCTGTCCAGTCTGCTGATCCTGTGCCTGCTGCCAAGCCTGCTGTTCCGGTGCCTGCTGTTCTGGTGCCTACTGTCAAGCCTGCAGTTCTGGTGCCCACTGTCCAGCCTGCTGATCCTGTGCCCATTGTCCAACCTGCTGATCCTGCTGTCCAGTCTGATGATCCGGCGCCCGCTGTCCAGCCTGATGTCCCAGTGCTTTTGATGTGCAGTGCAAGTCCGGGAAACCAGGCAAGCTGTTTAGTTAGAACAAGACACATCGGTGTCTATATTCCGGTACTGTCACATGACCCCAGGGCTAAATTTAAAGATAACCCGTGTGACCCCAGCGTTGAGGTATCTGCTGTTTTGAGGGACTTGAATGTGCTAAATCTCAGGGAATCTGGCCAGCAGGACACCCAGCCAGTCGTTTAACCCCGACAGTGGGATACTCAGCCAGTTACCTGAGCCAGGTGGGGGGACACGTTCCCTATTGATGGATCTTGGCAGTAGGGCATCTTGCTTGGAACCCGGCACTTCTTCAGCTTACAAGGTACTTCTTCTGTGGACTCATGTAACAAAAGACTGTTTCTCATGGATTGGTTCCGCTACTGCTGTCTGGAGCGTCCTGATGCAGCTCCTTAGGGGGGGATACTGTCAGGAAAAGTGTCACTAGCTGGTGGCGCTGTGGCTCAGGGATCCATGGGCTGCAGTTCCAATATCCACCAGTGGGTGTCAGTAAAGGGCTCACCTGTTGGTGGCACTGTGGCTCTTGGATCCATGGGCTGCAGTACCAGTGTCCACCAGCGGGAGTCTCCCAGCAATCAGAAGCTCATGAGTCATCCCCTGAAGGATACTTAAACCCTGTCTGCCATATGCTTAGTGCCTTGGTGTTGGTCTCCATGTGCCCCTGAATCCTGAATCCGTTCCTGAACCCCTGTCTTGCGGCCTGATCCTTTCCCATCTGCTCTCTCTGTCATCTCTTGCCTGACCCTGCCTTGTCTTGCTCCCAGATCCCTCTGACTGATCTCCTGTGTATGACCCTGGCTTGGCTACGTTTACGGTCTGACATTTCCCTATCTGCTGTATATACTTTGTTTAGGCAGTGTTCTTTGTGTGTCACTATTTTGTTATTTGGCTGTTTTAAACTGTTTGGTATACTGGAGGTACCTTTACATTACCCACTTATCTTTTTAAATAAATCATATTATTTACACTACTTGTGCCTGTCATTCTCTGTTGCAGTTCACACATCTCTGGTCACGTCAGTTGCTGACATAAGTCTTGTTTGTTTATGGGATTAAGATAGCTCAAAAACAAAGTTCCAGTAAAAAATGAGGAAGCAGGGATGCAAATTGCGGTCCACCTGCGTTCCAAAGAGCAGAAGTGATGCAACCAGATACTGGCCTACCCGACCCAACGTTTCGTCAGCTACGCTCTGGCGTCATCAGGGGTCAATTCCTTTTGGTGAGTAGGCTGTGAATACGGTGAAGGTGGAGGCTATTCTATTCCTATCATCTTGTGGAACCTGCACTGCACACCCAGTAATATAGCACGTCTGCACCTATAAACTGTTTAACCGTTTTTTCACTTATTTTCACTGATTATGGAATTTTACTTGAATGGACTTATGTGATTTGATTTGATTTTTATGAATTTTTTAAATTTTTTTTTATGTATTTGATTATACATGACACAGTTATTTAGTGGACATTATATGTTTGTACAAGTCACATTGTGGTAATTTTCTTGAACTTTAGATTTTGTTAATTTTGCACATATTTATTGTTATTCACTTTGTGGGAGTGCGGTATAATTATTGCAATTTATGATCTTCATGACAGTTTGTCTGGTACATGAACAGCCCCACCATATTTAATATCACCCATTTGTACAGGAATAGGAACGCCCTTGTTCCATTTGTGTGTGGTTTGAACATGTTGTCACTCATAAATGCAAGGTATTGACAATGACTTTATAGTAGGAGATTGGGGGACCTAACTAGATTACAATGTCAACTTAGGTGGAAGTAGAAGCACAACAGCTAATCTGAACACACAAAAGGCTGACACAAGGGATGTTATATGACCAACGGAAACAATAGCTGAGGAGAGTAGAAGATTTTGACTGATGTATAATGACATTTTCATACTTACCAGAATTGAGAAGAATGATAGATTTCAGACAGATAAACTCCTCCCCACGGAGCCTCATCATCCGGAAACGTGTAGCTGTAGTGACTAGCATATCAAAAATCTCAACCAAGCCTTCCACACAACGCCCCTGGTTCCTGCATAAAAGTATAATCAGAAATTAAATTTGTGCTGGACATATATATTTCTTCCAACCTGTGTTAACTACAAAACTAGGTGCTAAATTGTATGTGGTAGATACATATGTTGCATATATGTATGTCACAAACAGTGACTCTGTACAATATTAGGGAGGCCTTCACAATATACCAGTTTCACCTATAACAAGTTATATAACGGCATTTTTTATTCTTTTGCTGCTGGGCATTAGGTCACCTTGTATCTCACATAGCTGGACCTTTTTATTGTTTTTTTACCTATACGCTACAGACACCAGCAAACCATTTATTTTCTGAAAGCGCAGGATCTATAGCATTCATTTGTTATTTTTTAACATCCTAACATATTTGTGCAATGTTTATTACGGAAATATTCTTGAAAGGGATACCCTAAAATCATTATTGGTGCACACTCATGTGATATAATCACAAAAATCTCTACTGAATATAAACAATAAAACTGCATTGAGGTAACTTTATAACACATGTTTACATTTTATATTGTGTGTTTCTGTGAAACAATGAAAATCGCTGGTCCACAAAACTATATTTAATATGACTTACATCAAAAACATTTACATAATTGATGTATTGAGCATTAAGTAAAATGATGAACAAGGACACTCCTTCAAGGGGTGGGACTTTTTAGGCACAAATAAAGTTGTAAACGTCAATGGTTAAAATTTTAAAAAAAAAGTTTTATTACAAAATTGAAATAACCATAAATAAGAATGACAACAATCACAAACATGCGGGCAATCACAAAGTGATAATGGAGATGAACGTCGACAGCACCTAATGCATTTCGGGTGGACTCCTTCTTCAGAAGTGCTTCAATGACAATAGCTTATATCACTAGAGAGTGAATCTGAAACATTGTATACAAGCAATCAAAATACATGAAACATCAATTGGTTTAGATGTGTGTGAAGAGTGCATGCCAACTTACCTTACCCATATTAGGAAAGGTAATTGCACCAAGATGTGGTGCAGCATCACATAAATTGTACAAAAACAGGGGAAATAAAATCAAGGCAACAGTCTGGAAGGTGAGGGGAGGAATAAGACGGACCTCCGTAATGTGCCAGAGCCCATAGAATGGGGCTACTGGGATTGGACTCGGCGCGAGATGCTTCCTCTGCATCTATTCGCTGTCATCTTCACATGATTCAGCATAAAAACGTATAGCCTCCGACCCAGGATGGTGTACTGGCGTGGAGGCTTGGCTGCAGACTTATGCTGCTGGTAAGCACTCGATTGGACATTTTACTTGTTTCTGGGCTGGCCGTTTTCTGTCTATTGCCCTGTATAACACCCGGTCTTCACTAATCTATGCCTATTCTTATCCTGCTTTTGTATTTCCCACTGTGTCCTATCCCACAACAGTGGGTGATACAGTCCTCAATGCCATAGATGCTGTCTCTATACCCAACAAGTATGCCATGACGCATATTATTTATCCTTTATACATTTTTGGACCATTATACGTTATTGTGGCTTTAATGAGCACCATGCATCCTGTCACACTATATGTTTATATTTTTTATATATATGACTAGACATATCACTAGGTTTATGATATTGACGGGATATGTCCTATAGGATTTCCTCATGCGTATATACATATATATTTCTTTTTTTGGGCTGTCTTATTTCTCCCCTTACCTTCCAGACTGTGGCGTTGATTTTACTTCCCCTGTTTTTGTATAATGTATGCAATGCTGCACCACATCTTGGTGCAGTTACCTTTCCTAATATGGGTAAGGTGAGTTGGCATGCACTCTTCACACACATCTAAACCAATTGATGTTTCATGTATTCTGATTGCTTGTATACAATGTTTCAGATTCACTCTCTAGTAATATAAGCTATTGTCATTGAAGCATTTCTGAAGAAGGCGTCCATCCGAAATGCATTAGGTGCTGTTGACGTTCATCTCCATTATCACTTTGTGATTGCCCGCATGTTTGTGATTGTTGTCATTCTTATTTATGGTTATTTCAATTTTGTAATAAAACTTTTTCTAAAAATTTTAACCATTGACGTTAACAACTTTATTTGTGCCTAAAAAGTCCCACCCTTTGAGGAAGTGTCCCCATTTCTGTATTCATTTGGGATGTGGCACATTTAGTTCCTTTAGTCAGTGCTTCCCCCTTTTGCTTAAGTAAAATGATGGCCCTAAATTTATTCTGAAAGATTCCTTTTCAACCAACATTGCAGTGCACTGTGGTGTGCTACTGCACACACAAAAAATAATGCCATACATTATTGTATATTGTATTAAGGCAGTCCATTCATTAGCTGCTAGTGGACCCCAGCTACCAAAACTGAACCTCAGGTTTTTTTTCTGATGCACTACAATGCAACAGAGATGTGTTCCCACCCATTTTGGTGCACTGCAATGCAGTTCAGATGCCTTGGTACATTGGGTGCCATTCAAAATGAATTGTGTGGCAGGCTTTGTGGTAATATGTTTTGGCAATTATTATCACAACATGTAAATGTAAATGGGCCTAAATGTGCATAACTGCAGGAGTATATGCATGAGTGCAAGGTGTGTGCAAGGGCTTTTATGTATTTTTTTGTATTTTACAATTTTTTTGCTTCATTTTTTTATATATAACTTTCTTACTGTCACCAGAAAGCTAAGAAACTCCCTAATGACAGTATACACAGGGGTGACATGTTCTCTCCACAGAGACCTGATTTCTGGAGAAGTATATCGGAGGGCAAAGTGTCCCTGACCTCCTTCCTACCCAATGTCCAGCACTATGTTGAGCATAAACTTGGAATTGCTCAGGATTGGGGAGTCCCTGGTCCATTCAAAGTTTTAAGGAGAAGGGGGGAACATGTGGAACATGTTCCTCCATCTCCCCTCCTTGGCATCTTGGGTAAACAAGATGGATACCGATCTGATCTCCAGCATTTATAAAGCAGTCATAGCAGTGGTAAGGAGAAGGAGAATGTTCTCTACATTGTAAAAGTTATTGGGGTGGATGGAAAGCTGCCCTAATCATTTCTACATACTGAACAGAGCTGGCAGAGAAAAATTTAAACAATTGCATGGCTCCAATAGGAGACAACAATTCAGTTTTAACCCTTATGACTGCCATGATGTGTACTATACATCATCGGCTGTCTATAAGAGGTACAGCCATGAAGAGTGGTATGCATCTTTGGTATACAATGGGTTAGGTGAAAACTATATTGAGTGAAATATATATGGTTCCAGTGCTGGTTCCTCTTGGGTAAGCAAGTGAGTGACTATCCTCCCCTCATTACAATTCATTGCTACACTGTTATAATGTAATTTTTTGTTTTGTTTTAGAGTATACTTTCTATAATACCTCCTAAAGAAGCGGCTACTGGCACGAAACATGTAGAGGATATACGATACATCGAGAATTCATATGTTCTATGTCCTTAGCGCATGTCTGAGGATATCATGCTACCAGCTAGAACTGTTTGCATATTGTATGATCTGATGATGTTATCATCAATTACTGTTTTATCCAAATTGTGGATCTATGTCCTTTTAATATTCTTGTATAAATAAAATTAAAATTTTTATATTTCAACTGTTTAATATTTGGGTACCAAAATAGTCCATTATCTTTTCCACTGGGGCTCGCAGGGGTCGCCCCTAGGATCTTTTTAACTTTCAAACCATTTGTATGGATATAGGCGTATACTTATTTCTATTGAGTGAAATATGTGGACTAAAAATGCTTTTTACCTTATGTCTTGTTAACAAAGGCTGATGATTCAAATGGTAGCTCAATAAAAGAGGGGATCACTCATAGTTTATGAAACTGCTCAGACTAAATTTTAAATCGTAATTTCTATATATTAAATGTTTATTTGTAAAACATATAGTAAAAATGCAGATATAAAACAAAGTTTAAAATGTACAAACTAAAAAAAAGATGAATAAATATGATCTTTATAGTTTCCCATCAACAAAAATCACTATTAAATGAATGATTATGATAGAGGCCTAAGGCAATGTGTGAAGTTTCAGAAAAAGGTTTGTGTGACGTTCCAAATTGTAGGCTGTAAATACAGTGCATGAAGGGCCAAAACCTTTTTTGGATAGAGGGATGGGGGATTGAAAGCCATGTTTGATTTTTATTGATGTCTGTATCCTTGCTGGGGAGATTCACCCTTTCTATTCGTCTTGGTGATTATTGCCACTGTAACGGGAAAATGTAAAATTTTGTCACCAGAACATTTATAGAGGGGAAGTCTTTTTAATGAGGCATTTGGCCTGGTGACAACTAAGTCAATCCAAACACCCGTAGGCTCCTTACCTTGGGGACATACAAGAAAATCATCATGTTGCTAAATATATGTTTTATTCTTATCTACAGATAAAGCACTATTTCTCTACCATTTCCCCATCACTGACATTATCTAAACCTACTGCTTTTGATTACTTATGTACCCAGGACCCACTTCCGTCAACCGAAGATATGCATAATTATTTTCGGAAATGGTCCTCTTTCCTCCAGCAACCTATAGCCCTACCTATATGGACCAAGATATGGTCATCTTCTAATGGGGTATCCAGGTGTGTGGCTCAGAAAGAGATAGGTTCGGTCCGGGGTTCTGCTATTTTACTCCACGTGTTGAGAAGCTGCAGGGCAGCCAATCAACAAGTGTTTCACTGGTTTGCCCTTAGAAGCCATCACAGCCATGCCTACTAATGGCATGGCTGTGATTGGCCAGTGCATCATGTGACCCAGCCTCTTTATAAGCTGGAGTCACAGTGCTGCAGTCACATGCTCCTTGGGTTAGTGTAGGGAAAGGTAGCTGACTGCGTGAGGGACAGATTTGAGACATTTTAAGACCTGATCCTGCATCCTGAGATAGATTACTTTACTACTGCTGTCTGTGCTGTTGCTCTGAGGACAGATAGCAGAAATTAGAGATTTCAAATACCGCTGCTTTGAGTTGCAGATCAAACTCTGCTTAAAACAACGATCGCTACGATCGTGCTGAACGATCAGATTGTTGGGGGAATTCGAGATTTCAAATACCGCTGCTTTGAGTTGCA
>BLSH010480477.1:1243828-1263917 GCA_018402905.1 Glandirana rugosa
GGGTGGTTTCGACAGTATATAAGGTAGGATACTTAGAGTCACTACAAGACATTCTCAACACAAAATCTCCCTCCTCTCCATGAGTTGGTCTCAACTCAACTCGAAGAGAATCGTCGGTTATTATACATACTACGGTCAAATAAACCTATAAAGGGGTACGATCTTTTACCTTCTGGATTATTCGTCACATTCCGTGCGATCGTTCGGGTTCCGTCCGGACCCGGACCCGGACTTTGTCCCGAAGTTCGGACGGACCAGCAGAACCCGAACGTCCAGGTGTTCGCTCAACTCTACTTATAACCCCCTTCTGGGATATGGTATTGTCTCAACTCCGGCAGCAACTTGAAGTAGAAGTACTGTCAGATCCGATACACTGCTTATTAGGTCTTCCATTTTCTAGCATGGGGAAATATCCAAATAAACTGGCATCATACATATTATTGGCTGCTAAGAGAAGCTCAACTCAACTCTGGTTGAGTACCTCTCCTCCCTCTAAAACACAACTCTTACAGAACATCACTGAGATTCATAGGATGGAATATATGACAGCTTTGGTGGGTGATGATATAACCAGGTTCAATAAGATTTGGGACCCATGGGATCAAGCCATCTATGGTTCTTATTGCAATTCTAATTGACCCCTCTGGTTGCCTTGATGTCGAAAGTAAAAATGTTTTCACTACCTCCCAATTCCAGGGCTACCCCTGGTGTGATACTATAAGTGTTATTTTAAGCATGCATAGACTTATAAATGATAAAGTCTCCCATGGAATGACCTCACCCCCCCCCCCCCCCGTTTTTTCTTTTTTTTAATTCTAATCTGTTATACATTAGAAGCTCCGTATTTTCATTTGTTTTTACTACCACTACCTATTTAATGTAACACAAACTGACTCCATTATGCTTATATGTTTCTGTTGTACATCTTGTAACTTTTGAAATTTTAATAAATATACAATTTAAAAAAAAAAAGTCAATCCTAAAGGGGATTTAAAGGCATTGTAAAGACAGAAGGTTTTTATCTTAATGCATTCTATGCATTGAAATAAAAAACTTCTGCATGTAGCAGCCTCCCCAGCACCCCCTAATCACTTACCTGAGCCTCATCTCTCTCCAGTGATGTCCACGAATGTCTAAGGCATCCAGGACACGCCTCCTGATTGGCTGAGACACAGCAGCGGCGCCACTGGCTCCCACGGCTATCAATCAAAGTCAGATAGCCAATCAGGGGAGAGAGGGAGTGGGGGCCAGGTGGGGGCTCCGTGTCTGAATGGATACATGAAGCTGTGACTGGGTTGCTCTGTGCAAAACCAACTGCACAGAGGAGGTAAGTGTAACATATTTGTTATTTAAAAAAACAAAAAAAACAAACAAGACTTTACAATCACTTTAAGGCACTTTGGAAAGATTTGCTCTCACTTCCTGTTGTGTCTAACATCTGGTAGGATTTTAACTATTCTCTACTCTTTCCAAAATGGAAAAAAAACGTTTTGGCTTTAGAGAAACAAATCTATATAATGTAGAATTCAAGAACAATGATAATGGACCTGAACATTTAAATGAGACATTTGACAGACTTTAGAAGAAAGTAGTAAAATCTGCACTGCTACCATCTAGTGTAGGGGTCAGCAACCTTTTTCAATATATGTGAATGCATGGAGGGTTGCATTCACCTGCTAATAAATGAAGATAACGTTATGCAGCCTTGCACCTCTGGTTCCCTTCACATTACACAGCCCCGCATCTCTGGACCCCTTTACATTACACAGCCCTGCACCTCTGGACACCTTTACATTACACAGATCCACACCTCTGGACCCCTTTACATTACACAGCCCCCATACCTCTGGACTTCTTTACATTACACAGCCCCGCACCTCTGGACCCCTTTACAATACACAGATATGCACCTCTGGACCCCTTTACATTACATAGCCCCTGCACCTCTGGACCCCTTTACATTACACAGCCACTGTACCTCTGGACTCCTTTACATTACCCAGCCCCCCTGAATATCACATAGCCCCCCTACCCAGCCCCCCCTGCATAATACAGAGCCCCCCATGCATATTACACAGCCCCCCAGCTGTGTAAGCATAGAAGGATGGGGCGCTTTAATTTTTTTTCTCCCTCTTATTTATTTATTTATTTACACTGTCCACTTTTATTGCTGTCAGAAGGAATGTAAACATCCCTTGTGACAGTAATAGACAGTTATAGGTACTCTTTATGGAGGGATCTGGGGTCTATAAGACTCCAAATCCCTCCTTTGCACTTAAAAGCATTCAAAACACCAAGTTTTTTTACATTTGGCACCTTTAAGTCTTCTGTAAACCGGAAGTGATGTCATGACATCACTTCCAGGTTACTAGATCTGAGACCTGATCGAAACCGATTCCAGCTTCTTTCGAGTCTCTGGCCAACCGGCAGATGTGCTGGCTGGTCGCTCGTGCCTCCCAGTGGGACGGAAAAGCCAGGGTGAGCCGCGAAAGGGGGTGGGGGGGCATCCCCTCCCATTGCTTCGGTTGTAATCAGTTGCTACCCCAAGAAAGCCAACCGCCAGCTCTAAAAAATGGTACAGGGGTGATGTGTGCAGCTGCAGGCATCACCCCGGTACAACCCCTTCAAGCTGAGAGGCCACATATTTGCGTACGGTCGGCGTAAAGGGGTTAAAATGTCCACAGGCTAGGTGCACGTGAATTCAATAGGTGCACTGAAGGGCCGGACATTTAACGGTAGCGGGCCGGTGGGCTGAATGTTGCTGTACCCTGGTCTAGTGTCTTGGACCTCCAGTGCCCACATATAGCAATTTAATATATTTGGTTACTTTCTGCTTGACTTTTTGGTCCTCATGGCTGCCTACATAGAAATTAGAGTCATGTCAAATCTATGGTCCTTCACTATGAATTATTTTACATAAAGACTTGCATATTAATCTTTTTTCATTTCCCCTACTTAGAAATAGACGTTAGTAGGTGAGAAACATTATTTTCCCAGTCCAGTAGTTGACCATTACAGAATTCTGTTCAGGCAGGGGGTATGTTTTCTACTCGAAGAAGCATTGTTAGAGTTCATTTACTGTGACCAACCTTTCTGCTATAAAATATAGATTTCAAAATAACATTTATTCTGGCATAAATTAAGTCTATAAAGCACCTCACCATGTTTCTTTAACCCCCTTTATTGGAGACATTTTCCAACATCTACTGTATGCTACAAAGAAAATATAAATCTTAAACAGATACATTGTTTCTGTTAAGAATTCCTATAATTAATACAAATAGTAAAGCAAAACTAAAATGATTTAGGGCAAAAGTTATTTCTTCCATTGTGATCATTTATAAAAAGGTTCCACTGTAATTGAAAAGTTGTTTCCTTGCTTCAACCCCCATCTGTGCAATAGCAAGAAGGCACACCCTACTTTCCACAATCCAATTGTAAGAAACAGCAGGACTTTCTGCCAATGTTGCTGATGTAGACTAATTCCCTTCTTTGAGTCATAATGGTGCTTATAGACGCAGATGTTTTTCTCCATAATGCAACATAAGGTTGCCATCTGACTTCTGGCATTAAACTTTAACTAAATTGGGCCTAGCCGCCTAAAAACTTCAGCCATTCAACTTCAATTACAGAAAAATGGATATTACATGTTAACACGGAATGGTTGCCGTGGACATCATTAGGTATCCTGTGCCACATCCCTGTATACAGCAAAGTTGTTTTTTTGTGGGACTTTACAAGCACCGTATACTCAGATCATTTAAAAATATGAAAATGTATTACAAATTGATTAAAAACTTGAAAAGTATTAAAAACATTAAAGAAACCCCACTGAATGTGATATAATGGTGGGTATACGTTCCCCTTAATGGCTATAAAACAGCCTCCAAAATATCAAACAATGGTTGCTAAGATATAGCCTTATGGATTAAACATATTAGTATAGTAGTAGCATAGTGGCTGCTAATGGCAGTTTTTTTTTTTTTGGATCCTCCAGTTACATCATATGTAGCTGGTTTGTTCAACATGTTTTACGTTCATACAGAAGCTTCTTCATGGCTGATGTATTGAATGTATACATAAATGTGTTCTACTGATTTATTGATCAATGTTTTAGACTTTAACCCCTTGCATTCCTGAAGAAGCGTCTGTATGAACATGAAATATGTTGAACAAACCAACTACATATGATGTAACTGGAGGATCCAAAAAAACCCTCATTAGCAGCCACTATGCTACTACTATACTAATATGCTTAATCCATAAGACTATATCTTAGCATCCGTTGTTTGATATTTTGGAGGCTGTTTAATAGCCATTGAGGGGTAGGAATACCCACCATCACATCCGGTGGGGTTTCTTCAATGTTTTTAATAATGTTCTTGTTTTTAATGAATTTGTAATACATTTTCATATTTTTAAATTATCTGAGTATATGGTGCTTGTAAAGTCCCACACTATTTTTCTCTAAACTTCAATTACAGTTCCACTTTAACCACTTGCCATCCAGCAAATGTATATAAACATCCTGGACAGCAAGTGGTTATATCAGGTTCATGGCTGCAACTGCAGCCATGATCCTGGTACCATTTTTTAATCCTGACGACTGGCTTTAATATAAAAGTGATTTTGGCGACTTTACAGTCATAATGATCTGTGATTGTTCAACTGCCTTGGGGGGTAGGGGAGGCATCAGAGGTCTAATGGACCCCTGATGTCTCTATTAAAAACTACCTGTTACTGTCCAAAGCGAGCACAAGGGGACCTGTTCACCCCTTGTTATACCAATAAAGTTAAATGAAAAAAATGAAAAGTATTAAAAGAAATGCAAATAAAAAAAATTGTTAAAGCAATCCTGTCCCGCCATGCTCACTTGCAAATGCAAATACGCATGTAAATCCAGCATGAATATGTACACAGTGATTCCAGTGAAGTATCGCCGCAAATGTCAGCGTGAGTGCTATAATTAGAATGCCTTCGTTTACATTGAACTCTAATCTCAACCTGTATGCTGGGCTGTACATTTCCGATTCTTCACTGCCTAATTCTGTACACTGGGCTATACATTTTTTATTCTACAATGCCTCATTCTGTATGTTGTGCCCCAGATCTTCCCCAAAATGCCGATCTTTCTATACCATCTATCTTTCTATAATGTGATAGTCTCTTATGGCAACCATCTTTTGTAACATGGCAGCAGGATAAAAACAGCTCAAACAAAATCTCTTAAGATTGGTAAGTAAGTGCAAGTTGGAATTTGAACAGATCAATAGAAAAACATTCTTAAATGAGTTGGATCTATAGAAACAGTCCTAATATTTAACTTAAATATAATATATAAAGTCACTAAACTTCTCACTTAAAACATGTCTATAATTTATACATGGTGGATTTTAACCCATATATATTATCTAATTGGATATGTGTTATGTTATGCATCATCCAGGCCCCTTTAAAAAAAAAAAAAAACTCTGCGTATCTCATTGGCCCATAATTCTGCATTAACCCTGCTTGAATGCTTAAATGTTCTACTTTATTATGTTTATTGTTATGCAGATTATTTTGTTTCTATGATCTATTTGTTCTTACTAAACAAAAAAGACCTACTTGTCCAATAGGAGATTTGGAGCAAATGAAAGTTTTCCTGGATAATCCACGGAGCGCCAGATTAAACCCACCATGAGGATTTCAAGCCAAGCACATTCCAAGAGGTGTACTTGGTCATGAAGGGTTAAGTCCACAAAACCTGCAACAAAAAGAATCTACATTAATAACTAGTTTCTTGATTTTAGAGAATTGCATTAGTTATAACAATGTATTGGATTCCATTTGTTTTATGTATTAATTTAAAACTAGAGATTAGAGTACAACATATCCTTGAATTGCTGGGCAATAGAAAGTCATCGGCACCACATCCCTTTAAATCAAACAAAACAATATGAAAAAGGAATAATGGGATTTTAAAGGTGCCATCACACAAAATAAGCATAAATATATCAAAATTGTTTTTAGACAATGATTAAAATCAACATAAAAATATCATATAATATCCATACGAATAATGGAAAAATGCATCAAATTCAGCTCTACCTGTTTCGCCAAGAGGTGGCTTCCTCAGGAGACTTACAATAGATACTGCACATAAGATCACTATAAATTTAAACTGACAAAACGAATTGATGGAATAATGAAAAGTCATACAT
Organism: Glandirana rugosa; assembly: GCA_018402905.1. Classification (NCBI taxonomy): domain Eukaryota; kingdom Metazoa; phylum Chordata; class Amphibia; order Anura; family Ranidae; genus Glandirana; species Glandirana rugosa. The sequence goes on from BLSH010480477.1 coordinate 1,250,032, forward strand.
AAAGTGACAAAAACTTTGAACATCTCAGCATGCATATGCCTGAAAAGCCTTCAATCAGACAGACTCTTTCCTGGATCATAGTAACCAATCATTTAACTTTGTCAATTTCAATTTATAGTGATCTTATGTGCAGTATCTATTGTAAGTCTCCTGGAGAAGGGAGGGGAAAAGAAATGTGCTCCGCCCACCTATGGGACCATTACAGACTTACATTTAAATAGTAGTCAAGGAGATGGCAGTTTTAAAATAATAAATATTATTAGCTAAAAGCATGTCCGATGTTAATGTGGCATGAGCTAGCCCTTATAAAAGGAATTTCAAGTGCGTATGGAGCTACATTCGACAGAGGATTAACAGAGAAGAAGGATCGTTTGCTCACCATGAAGACACACCTGCATCAATTAATGGAGAGAGCCGGCGCCGCCGACGGTGATGATTGGATGGAGCAATGTTTATCTTTTCCTGCTTCTGGGCTTCCTCTGGTCATTTCTACTCCTACTCTGGTTATTCCTCCTCTGTTGTCGGATCTGACTCATAGGGACTCCTTCCCTCATGCTTCCGGGTAGATGTCTCCTCTATGTGATCAGCCTCCTTGCACTTCAAGTTCATCATGGAGCTTTGCTCCGCCTGCTCTGACGTTTCCTAATTTATGAACCAAAGGGATTCTATCCTTCAGCTGGGCACATGCGCAGCTCCGAAGGCTGTTTCTTCTATGGGAGATCTGCATCAGCTGCGTCATTCGGCACCACCTCCTCATCGTGCCATTCTCTCCACCTCAGCTGCTTCAGCTTCTACTTCTAATACAGACTTCAGATATCAGCCGGGCGCATGCGCAGTTCCGCCAGCCATGTCATCTAGAGGAAGAATTCAAAAGGTTTGCTGGATTGAATCTCCATCTCCCCCCTCGCAAGCCTGTGAGAAAACAGGTCTCAGTTGCTTAAAAAAAAATAGAAATTCCTGCAGCAAGCAGGTTAAAAAATGTACTGTTCATAAGACAGTGTCTTCTTCCTGTACTTCTGTGGTGGGTCCATCTACATTTCAACATACACCTGCTACAGGTCCTGCGTCTTCAGAAATTCGTCCTAATGGATTGCCTCCTGCTGGTCATTCTGCCATGATACTGGCCTCCCTGATGACATTGTTCCAATTGCTCCGGACCTCCCAAGGTGCAACCTCTGACCCTGTTCCATCTATCCCGGCTGGTGAGTTGAATAATTTACAATCCATTTGCAAATTAGCTCACAATTTAGAATTTAGGAAAAATTTTTGAAGAAATTGGTCATCAGTCATTGTCTGTGCCTTCTTCTGATTACGGTGTTGCAGGAGTTTGGCTCAATACTGCTTCTAATCTTCCAATTGATTCTGCGCTTTCTTCTAATTCTGTACCATAGTTGTTGCAGGTGCCATCCCCTGTTAATTCTATCACAGTACTTGAGTGTTGTCTTAAGGAGGTATTGCCTTGTGAACTCTCGCCACTGGGTTTTCATTTGAATTGTGAAAGAAAACATTTGGAATGGGGATTATATTGATATCATGTCCTTAATTCCTTCTTTTAAAGATAATAGATTGGAAAAAAGAGAAGATTCCTTTTTCTGACGATAATGCTAAATCAATTCCACGCAATTTTTCAAGCTGGCTTCATGCATTTTGTCTTTATGCCAGTGTTTTGGGTGAACGTCATCCTGAAATTTGCAGCAGTTTATTTGAACATGTGGATATCATATTAGAGGCTTATAAGAATTTTAATGGTTTAGCCTGGTTCTTTTACGATGAGTCCTTTAGACAAAAGCATTCTGTTCACAAATTGTTGAAGTGGGGTATAAAAGATGTTGGACTGTGGCTGAATTTATTGTTGCCACAGAAACAATATTCTAAATCTTCACCACCTGTTAATTCAGGTTTCCATTGTGGTATTTGTTTTAGTTATGAGGGGCAGTGCAAATGACTGCATTCATGTAAGTACAAACATGAATGTACTTGTTGTGTTGGGACGCACCCAGGTTCCCGATGTTTTAAGAAGACATCTTCCACTGCTGCCCCTTCATCTCGATATCTTTTTCTTAAAAGCAGACACCCCAGTGGATCTCAAAAACATGGAGCCATGGCTTCGCATTTGGCCAAAGCAATAGATGGCGGCTAAACTGTTTGATGGTTTCAAAAATGGTTTTCCATTACCCACTTATAAGGGTACAGGTTGTATTATCTGCCCTAATTTGCCTTCGATTCAGTGTCATACTGCTATTGTCAGAGAGAAAATATTGAAGGAGGTTACGGAAGGCAGGGTTGCAGGCCCTTTTGTCCCCCCCCCTTTCTTCTTTTCGAATCTCTCCATTGGGCATTATTCCAATAAAGGAGCCAAATTCCTATAAAATGATGCACCACCTTTCTTATCCAAAAGGTTTATCATTAAAAGATGGCATTTCAACATGTTGATCGACATTTGTTGTATGCTTTTCTGATTTCGAATCGTTATTGTTTTGTGTTGCTTTTAGTCTATGTTTTTTGGTGCTTTACGCATTTCCGAATTGCTTCCTAACAACATTCGGGTTAGCTCAGGTATTGCTTTTTCTGGTCTGATTTTAGGTGACACTTTTGTTCAGATTTGTTTCCACCAGAGTAAGATGGATCAATTGTGCCATGGTCGCTGGATTAGATTGCGAAGGTTTGCATCATCATCCATTTGTCCTTTTTCTTTACTTCATCAGTTTCTATTGGTTTGCTCGGTTGTGGAGGGATGTTTATTGGTGCACTCCTCTGGTTTGCCCCTTAAAATTTAAATCTGATTGTTATCACTCTTATATCCATCCTGATTATTCTGCTTAAATTACAGGTCACCTATGTAAAGTATGGATCATTGGACATTTGTATGTGTATTGGGCGTTCCGTAGGGCTATGGTTAGGACATACAGTGATCATTTAAGTTTCCCTCTTGATTGTTTTCGCCTATGGTGGTTTGAGTTACGGGGAATGAGACGACATGATGTGCGTCAGACTTTATCTTTACTATATTCTTCTTGGCCCACTCCCCAAGTTATCATTTATCATATTGCCGGTAATGACATTGGCAAAAGACACACTTTAGATATTATTTCCCAATTAAAACTGGATTTTATCCATCTAAATTTGATTTTGCCTAACACTACCCTTGTTTTTTCTGAAATTTTTTCCCGATTGCAATGGCTGTTAAATCCGGAGTTGCAACATTGCGAAAAAATTTGTAAACAAATTAATAGGGCCATCTCCAAATGTTTGCCGTCTCTACATGTAGACATTGAGGGTAGTTTGGCTGGGTTTTATAGGCCTGAAGCTGTTCATCTGTCTGATATCGCTTTGGACTTTTATAATTTAGGTATCCAAAATTGCATCGAACTGGCCGCGGTGTGGGTGGGGTGCCAGGCTTATTTGGGATAATCCTTGCGTATGGGATATGTTATGTATTAGCTCGAACTGTTAAGGCTAAGTTATTTCTGCTATATATAATTATATGTAAGTTTAAATGTTATATGGTAATAAAAGGTTATTGTTTTTTTATGGTTGGTTAAATTGTTAAACCAATAATAAAGGGCTGCGGCCATTTCAAATCCATTAATAAAATGTGCTTTTGGTTAATTATTTAATGAAATGTTTAATTGATATAGGTTCTGCATACGGCACCATGGGAGAAGGGAGGGACATAGAAATTTGCTCCGCCCATCTGTGGGACTGTTGCAGACTTAAATTTAAATAGTAACCAAGAAGATGGCAGTTTTAAAATAATAAATATCTTTGGCCAAAAACATGTCGGATGTTAATGTGGCACGAGCTAGCCTTTATAAAGGGAATTTCAAGTGCGTATGGATCTACATTTGGCTCAGATCAACAGAAAAGAAAGATCGTTATGTGGTGTCATCTCTTCCTTTGGAAAGGGGACAGTTTTATATATATTGGGATATGTTATGTATTAGCTTGAGCTGTTAAGGCTGAGTTATTTCTGCTATATATAATTATATGTAAGTTTAAATGTTATATGGTAATAAAAGGATATTTTTTTATGTTTGGTTACATTGTTAAACCAATAATAAAGGGCTGCGGCCATTTCAAATCCATTAATAAAATGTGTTTTTGGTCAATTTTTTTATGAAATGTTTAATTGATATAGGTTCTGCATACGGTTCCATGCCAACGCTTGGCAAAACATGCAGAGCTGAATTTGCTGCATTTTTCCATCATTTGTATGGATATTGTATGATGTTTTTATATTAATTTTAATCATTGTCTCAATATCTCAATAAAATTTTGATATTTTTATACCTATTTTGTGTGATGGCACCTTTAAAATCCAATTATTCCTTTTATATATTGTTTTGTATTAGAGATTAGAGTTGTCTTTGCCAAATATTCTTCCAGTATACCTTATTTTGTAAAATTGCATTAATTATATAAATTTATCAGATTTCATTTGGTTTATGTATTGACCTAAAATTAAATATTAAAGTTGTCTTTACCAATGATTCATGCAGCATACCCTTTTAATGTGTTTGCAGGGTAAAAAAATTACCCTGACCAACCACATTTTTCTATAATTACCTTATAGGATATTTTATTGCAGAATATAAGAAAATATGCTCTCAATGCATACGTTGAACATTTTTGATCTGAAATCACATCCAGTAAAGAATCCCAATTAGAATAATAATTATATCATCCCACCTGTCCTTTCCTCTTCATCACTGCCACAGTCACTGATGAAGATGTCCAACTAGAAGAGGACTATCCCTCATGGGTATGAGCGACTGCAGGAATAGTAAATATTGTACTGGGGACTGTTTCCCTGGTTGGTTAGAAAGCAGCCATTCAAAAAACTTGTAATATTTAATACTACCTTAACAGTAGAAGATGCTGTGCAATTCTGCAAAAAATGCAAGTTCTACCTTACTTCCTTCCATAGGCTTGCAACACTGACACTTTTTCATTTAAATGGTAAGTAGTGTTGTCAGCCCAGTTTGTGACCTCTGCAACTTGACTACTAAACAACACACCGATATTACCAATGTCAGCACATTGCCCTTTGCTCATCTCTCTAATGCCAGTGTCTATTTGAAGCATTGTTTTATGGCTGCATACACATCCAGGCACCATGTGAAGTGCTTGTAAACACTGCTGAAGTGCTGGAGACAGAAGTAATATTTTGAAGGCACTTTGCACAATGTTGAAGGAATGTTGAAGAAAAGCAGACATGGCATTTGCACTTGTATTTAAGGTAAGATGCTACATATGGGAATTGTTAAAAAATAATAACTTCCACTTCAAAAACCTTACAGCAGGAATTTGGGATAATCATCTTTACTTTTTTTCTGATCTCCAGCAGTGAGATGATATTAATAACCATAATTATAATTTGGATGTTTATAACAACATGATATATAGTTAAAGTAGAACTATATGCAAAACTTTTTTTTTTCATTTTGGATAGAGAAAGGAAAGATTATAACCCCTGTCAGATTTTTTTTCACCAATTGTGTCCCATTGCTGAGATTTCCCTTCATTTCCTATCCTATAGCCAAACAGGAAGTGAGAGGAAATCCTGGCAAATTAAGGGAATTTCTTGAGGAGCCCCAGGTCACCAGAACTAGTGTTCCCATTGGAAGATTTCCCCTCTATTACTTTTCTGGGGACAACCCAAAATGTGGGATTTTCTTTTACTTTTACTTTCAATGCTAATGGTAAACAAAACAAATAAGTAGTAACCCAATGTCTGGTGGAAAGTAGCTGTTATTTGTGCACACCATGCAAGCCTGGTTGCTTTATGTGCTGATATGAAAACACTATGGGGTTGATTTATTAAAGGCAAATAGACTGTCAGATTTTGTTTGCCAATTGTGCCCCATTGCTGAGATTTGCCTTCACTTCCTGTCCCATAGCCAGACAGGAAGTGAGAGGATATCCTGGCAACTTAAGGAAATTTCTTGAGGAGCCCCAGGTCACCAGAACTAGTGTTCCCATTGGAAGATTTCCCCTCTATTACTTTTCTGGGGACAACCCAAAACGTGGGGTTTTCTTTTACTTTTACTTGATAATGGTAAACAAGACAAATAGAGAAGGTGAATCTCCTTAACGGGGTCACAGACAGCAATAAAAACTGACAGGTATTCTAACCCATCTCCACTCTATTCAAAACTAAAAAAAAAAGTTTTGCCTTTAGTTCTACTTTGATTATTTTTTGCAAAGATGGTTTGAATATCTGTGATCTACAATTGTTTATGTCTTTCATGGTTGTCATGCATTTTTTATATAGGTATTAACATAGGTAGTTAGCTTGAGAATCTGAAAGGGCCCCAGGATCTTTACGTCCCACCTGGATGTTACCTCGAGTCCCTGTCTATCCAAGACCGACTTCCTTTGCCTCTGCAACCTCCTCCTCCTTTCCTCCGGATACCTCTGAGCCTATGCAAATAGGGCTCCTATGCCCTTCTCTCACCCCTGAGGAGAGACAGCGGAGGTTCGCTTTGAATCTATGTTTGTATTGCTGGGAACCTGGACATATGGTGAGATCCTGCCCCACCAATCGCGGTAAGTGTGTACTAGTCTCCATCAGTGATGTGTCTAGTTTTCCCCAAGTCTCTCATCTTGTGCTTTCTCTCTCCCTGCAGCTTCCAGGAAGGATTATTCAAGTGGCAGCTATAATTGATTCTGGAGTTTGTAGCTGCTTTATGGACAAGAATTTTGCAGCTTCCCAACAAATTGGTGATGAGTGGAAAACTGCCTTCCGTACTCGCTCGTACGATTACGAGTACTTGGTCATGCCCTTCAGCCTGTGCAATGCGACCGCTACGTTCCAGCACTTTGTGAATGACGTCTTCCGGGACTTCCTAGATCTGTTCATCATCATATATCTAGACAATATCCTGATTTTCTCTTCCTCTCTCAAGGAACACTGTGAACATGTCATCAAGGTCCTGAGCCGCCTCTGGAAGCATGGGCTCTATGCCAAGGCGGAGAAGTGCGCCTTTGAACAAACCAGCATTCACTTCCTGGGACTAGTTCTCCCAGTGACCGGTATCACAATGGACCCTCAGAAGATCTCTACTATCCTTGACTGGCCGTCACCTACAGACAGGAAAGGGGTCCAATGTGTCGTGGGCTTCGCAAACTTTTACAGAAAATTCATAAAGGGGTTCTCCACCATCATTGCTCCAATCGCGCAGCTCACAAAACAAAGCACCCATTTTCAGTGGACCACCGAGGACGAAATGGCCTTCCTGACTCTGAAAGGGCTGTTCATGGCAGTGCCCATCTTAAAGCATCCTGATCCAGCCTTGCCTTACGTTCTGGAGGTGTACGCTTCAGAGACCACTGTGGGGGCAGTTCTCTCCCAGAGACAGGGTTCCAAGGCTCTGCTCCATACCGTTGCATTCGTCTCTCAAAAATGATCAACTCCAGAGAAGAATTACGACATGGGGGATAGAGAACTCTTAGCCATCAAATCGGCACTTGAAGAATGGTGATACTTGCCCGAAGGGGCCACACACCCTATTTTGATATATACAGACCACAAGAACCTGGAATATCTGAGGACGGCCAAAAGGCTGAAGCCACGTCAGGCCCATTGGGCACTTTTCTTCTCTAGGTTCCTGTTTCATTTGACTTACAGGCCAGGGTCAAAGAACGTTAAACCTGATGCCCTCTCGAGAATGTTCAGCGATCCTCCAGATACCATCCTTCCATCACAGACTTTCCTATTGTCCCAGGAGGATCTGCTGGCACAGATTAGACGGTCCCTTGCCGGCGTAACTGGCCCTCTAGATCCCAGGCTGTCAGTGAAGGACGGCCTATGGTGGTACAGTCAGTGAGTCTTCATTCCGGGGGAGCAACGCCCCACTGTCCTGGAACTATGCCATGACCACAAGTTAGCGGGGCACTTTGGAACCCGTAAAACTAAGGAGCTGCTCTCACGCTCTTTCTGGTGGCCGATGGCAGAAGAAGACTGCAGGAAATATGTGAGCACGTGCAAAACAAGACAGACAAAGCCAAGGCTTGGGGTCTTTTGAATCCACTCCCTGTACCTGAGCGTCCATGGACCTGGATAGCTATGGACTTTATTGTGGAACTACCCCCATCCAAAGGCTTTACTACCATCTTTGTGGTCGTGGATCGCATGACCAAGATGGCCCATTTTTTGCCCACACCCACGGCTGCAGAAACAGCAGAAATCTTTGTCTGGGAGATTGTCCGACTCCACAGGATACCACTTGTGTATTGTGTCAGACCGTGGGGTCCAGTTCACCTCCAAATTCTGGAGGGCCCTGTGTTCAGCATTGGAAATTGATCTGTCCCTGTCCTCGGCCTATCACCCCCAGACAAATGGCCAAACTGAGAGAACGAACCAAACTCTGGAACAATATCTGCGGTGTTTCTCCTCGTTCTGTCAGGATGACTGGGTCTCCTTATTGCCGTTGGCTGAAATCGCCTTCAATAACACCGTCGACTCAAACAGTTCCCGTTCTGGGCGAATTACGGCTTCCACCCAACCTTTTTACCTGGCTTGACTCCTGAAAGTACAGTACCGGCAGTACAGGAAAAACCTTGCATTTCTTTAGGGAAAATACCCAACTTCTGCAGGACAAACTTTCCAGAACCACGGAACTTATTAAGCAAGCTTTTGACAGGAAAAGGCAGGGAGAGGTGGAACTTAAGCCGGGTGACTTGGTCTGGTTGGCCACCAGAAACCTGAAACTTGCCTGTCCTTCAAAGAAGCTGGGACCCAGATTTGTCGGGCCCTTCCCGGTAAAGAGAAAAGTAAACAGGGTGATGAATGAACTGGTCCTACCTTCATCCTTACGTGTGCACCCGGTTTTCCATGTGTCTTTGCTCAAACTAGTCCCTCAAGATCTCTTCCCGGGATGGAAAAAGGGCCTACCGGAACCAGTTCTTGTAAATGGAGAGGAGGAGTTTGAGGTTGAGGCCATCTTGGATTACCGGAAGAGGGGTAACGTAACCCAGTACTTGGTGAAGTGGAAAGGTTACGGCCCAGAGGAAAACTCTTGGTAACCGGAGTCCAATCTCTATGCTGCTGAGTTAATCCGAACCTTTAAGAGAAACCGCCTGGAAGTTGGTGCCGGACGAGGCATCAGGAGGCTGCCCCTTGGGGGGCAATGTTAGGAGAAATTGGTGCCCTTTAAGAGACTCCCGGGCTTGTGCGTGTTCGCCCGTGCCTGTGCACCCCCGTACACGCGCACTCCCGTGCCGGAAACGGCGCCAAATGGCCTATTTAAACCTTCAATGCCCAGCAGCCATTCTACAGCCTTAGTGTGTTCCTGAGAGCAACCTGTACCTTGAACCTGTATCCTGATCTTTTTTCCTGTGACCCGGCTTGTCTGACCTTGATTGACCTCCGCCTGCACCGACCCCCAGCTTTCCCACAATGACTCTTCTGCCTGACCCCTATGTACCTTGCTGCCTGCCTCTTAACTACCTTGCCTGTACCTGAGGATTCTTCAGCCTGCACCCTCTGTACCGCTTGCCAGCCAGTTTCCGACTTTAGCCTGCCTCACAACTCTACGGATTGCATGAGCCACTGATGGACCCATCTCACCATGAGTGCTCCTGTCCAGCCCTCGTGCCCCCCTGTGCTGGAACCCTCTGTCTGCTCTATCAGGGGTTCCCGAACCAGGGCCGTAAGATTGGTTGCTTCCTGCACAAGACAGACTCCACCACCAGGTGCGTGACATCTGGACTTGCCTCAGTATTATTGCCACGTTGTTTTCAGTCCATTGCCACCTTCCATCCTAATAAGGACGTTGTACAATGGAGTTTTTCTCTGTTGAGGGGCATTACATTTTTCTAAAGGGCCTTGTGATTTCTAGTTATGCCCCTGTGCATAGTAAAATAAGTAGCCTATAGTGTAGCCCCAAGGCTATACTAAAGCTAAGGGATATTCCTTAATTTGTTATCAGTAATTTGCTTTTGTAATAGAAAGTATAGTCAACTGCTTATTTGATGATAAAGCAGCAAAGTTTACTGGCAAAAAAACCTACAGTAGATTAGAGCCCCGGGTCCAGCTTTCAGCTTTGTTAATTGTGCCTTCATCTGACTAGAGCTGCTGAGCAGGGCACACGAATGTGGGTTCCACTGCTTAACTTAGATGGGAGGGGGATGCTAATGTTACTGCAGAAGCATGTAAGGGGCCCTTTCATTGGTTGGATATTGGCGCACCCTGGACTCACCCCATTTCTTCTTGCATAGGACAGTCACCCACCTGTTGTTTAAGGTCAACTCCTCACTTTCTCATCGCCTGAAGCCCACTTACACACATATTCCCGGCCTGAGGTCTGTTACCCAGGATAACCAGTTAAGACAAGTTGCATTTTCAATGCTTTACTGCACTAACATCACTCCAACACATTTCTTTAGTTACAGGCACTATGCAGCACAGTTCGCAGTACATGTCTCACTGAAGCTCTCCTTTCTTTAATAACTTGCTATGCAGTGGTCGCACAAGTGCAGAACACGAACACTTAAAGGTCTTCTAAATAAAAAGGCCATCTTCCCAAGATGTTACAGTCATTCCAGCATTAGGCTTTACTCAGGGTGTCCTTTCTCACACAAAAAAGAGATCCTCCATAGTCCTAGGAGCCACTCTAAACCAAGCCACAGGACAGGACATGCTAAATGAGAGTCAGGCGGTGTCAAGGTTGCTCTGTCTGTCCCCAATGTCTCCTCACTCACCACTTTGGTGATTCAACCCTGCAGAGGGCCCCTTAGTTAATCTCCAGCACAGTGCTACATATTTTATGATCAGGGATGTCCTTTTCCCATACCCCAAGTGTACTTGGCCCCACCAGCAGTTGGCATATAAAGAAGCACTATCTCCACCCATTACTTCACTACAGAGTGGCAACAGATAAAGGGCATTAACACCTGCCAACAGGCATTTACCTGATCTTTTGTTCAGATACTGTATCAGTATGTCATATATAAAAAAAAAAATGTTCTACAATCCAAATCAGGATGTGAGTAGCATCCCTGTTGCAGATTTTCCCTCAGACTTCTTTTCTGGTGACATCATTATCAACAGCAAGACAGAAACTGAGAAAGTGAGGGTAAATCTTGCCACTGGAGCCCCATATAGCATGAAAAAAAATGGCTATGTTGATCCTTTTCTACTCACTCCTATACTAGAAAATTTTTTTGGATTGACATGCACATTAAATTAGTTAATGTATAGTGGCATTTATAAGATAAATAAATATTTTGTTGCAAATTACTCATTTGGGTTTGGACTTTAATCCTTCTGAATGACATAAACACTACTTAAAATGATAAAAAATAGATTTACATACGGGTTGGCCCTTTTTCAGTACAGAACCAGTTTTCAGAAGGCATGGGCATGTAACATCAATTGGTCTTACTTGATGGACTTGAAAACATACAGTAATATTGTATTACTGATACAGACAAAATATTACATACACAAGTGTTCTATTTAAATTGATTTTTATGTGGAGGCAAAATAGTAAACCTAAAAAAAAGTATTTTTAGTAATATGAGACTGATTTTGAGAACGGTAGCACTAAAAGCAGATCTGTAGATATGCACAATCCTGTAATGAGGAACTGGTTAGAGTAAGATGTATTCTTATTACCTATACATAAAACAGACTTGCTCAATCTATTTATTAGTTTATGTCAATATGGCGTGAATTTATAGGAAGGATGGAGGGTGGTTTACAGGTGCAGGTAAACTGGTACTTCCTGTCCCTGATCGATAGGTCAGAAATCCCACTGGAAGGCTGTGTTTTATAAAGGGAAGTTTGCAGGAAGGTAGAAACAGAGAACTGAGCCACATGGCCACATACACACAGGGGCTACTACTGTTGCTGCATTTTCACACCGACCAGAAACAGAGACTATTAAGCAAGTATTCCTATGTTCTAATAGTTGAACTGCAGCTGCCCCTAGCTTCCTAAACGTGTAGCTAAGTCCTTGTGACAGACTTATCTCTGTCCTATTGTTATTATGTTACAGTACGCATTGCCAGATAGCTAGGTCTGTGCTACTGTATTTGTGTAGTACAGTCAAGAAACAGCGCTTGCAACTAAGCAGGAATCCTACTGGTGTGGGATTCTTATACCAATATATAAAAATTAATTAAAATTTAAAATTAAACTCAATACTTTGTGCAAAACTGATTACCATACATCAATATTTTTCCATAAAGTGCAATTGTGCAATAGTGCAAATTACATAATTATCCACCATCCATTTATGATATCACTTATATATACAATTGCCCATAATAAAGTGCATAAACTCCAACTCTGAAGACGTTGCGGAAGTGACAAAACGCGTCAGCTGGAACGCAAGTGACGTAGGCCCACGCTCCGTTGGTATGCAAGCAGCTACTGCAGAGCCGCAACTACCACGAGAGTCCTTCACATTCATTGTATTGTGATCTGTTTGGCCAATAAACCTCACTATTGGAGACGCACAATGAGTTTTCTTCTTTCTCTTCTACATATGGAATAAAATCTGTATAATCTTAAAGAAGCAGTTCAGCAGAGTGGACGTCATACCTACGGTGGGGTGAGAGACCAAAAGAGCAGATTGACTCCCAGGTCGTATGACTGTGGGAGTCAACAGGGTCTGGTAAGTGCGGAGCTTAACCATAAAAAAAAAAAAAAAACCTTCACAGGAGTTTGAAGCACATTGTGTGAGCACGGGCACTTTGAAGACACAAATGAATGAAGATATATGTGAATAAGGACACTTAATATTTAATTTAGCACTGGAGCACTTAAGCACTTCTAAATATTGGACATTTTTTTATGCAATTTATTATGGGCAATTGTAAATATAAGTGATATCATGAATGGATGGTGGAAAATTATGTAATTTGCACTATTGCACAATTGCACTTTATGGAAAAATATTGATGTATGGTAATCAGTTTTGCACAAAGTATTGAGTTTCATTTTAAATTTTAATTAATTTTTATATATTGGTATACGAATCCCACACCAGTAGGATTCCTGCTTAGTAGCAAGTGCTGTTTCTTGACTGTACTTGATTAAACTTTCACTAAGGTGAAACTCCAACAGCAGCTGCTAATCTCACACCAAACCGTGGCGCGGGTACCCTTGTTATCTAAATATTGTATTTGGGTAGTGGTCACTTTCCAGTATATTTGTACGTGAACCTGTTTATTGCAATAGCATTTATATGCAGGTTATATGCAACATTTTATTTATTTATTTATTTAATTTTTATTTATTAATTTTATTTTAGTTAAGTCTATCCATTCTGGTCTGGGATTCTATAGCTAGTTTTTGCTTAGGGCTGTATAAGCAGAATCGGCCAGAGCCAGGTTAGGCATCCAACGGTCACTTTTGGCAGTTAGAGGTCCGGTCCCAGGAAAGATTAGAAACTATTAGGGACTAGGAGACATAGTTACATAGTTACATAGTTACATAGTTAGTCAGGTTGAAAAAAGACACAAGTCCATCCAGTTCAACCAAAAAAAAAAAAAAAAAAAAAATATATATATATATACATATATACATACATACATATATATACACATACAACCAAATAATCCCATATACAATACTTCACCCACAGTTGATCCAGAGGAAGGCAAAAAAAACCCCAGCAAAGCATGGATCCAATTTGCTATAACGGGGGAAAAAATTCCTTCCTGATTCCCCGAGAGGCAATCGGATTCACCCTGGATCAACTTTACCTAAAGATGTTAGTACCCAGTTATATTATTTACATTAAGGAAAGAATCCAGGCCTTTTTTAAAGCAATCAACCGTGCTGGCCAAAACCACCTCTGGGGGGAGTCTATTCCACATTTTCACAGCTCTTACTGTGAAGAAACCTTTCCGTATTTGTAGATGAAATCTTTTTT
>BLSH010480477.1:1264422-1274490 GCA_018402905.1 Glandirana rugosa
AGTGGTCCCATACATTTGAAAACTAGTCCCAGTAAACCCATCAAAGACAACAGTAATACTAAAATTTTCTCTTTTGTGTCAACTAACTATTATTTACCGAAATCGGTTTGTGATTGGTACTCACTTTCTTTACAAAAACATAATAGTAAGTATAAGAGACTTTTTACCGGTTCTTTAGTATTTAAGACGGTCCCATACATTTGAATACTCGTGTTGAGATTAAAGTGAAACAATTGACGTAACATTATCGACACCACACTATAACTTTGAGACAGTCATTGATATCTGGACAATCAAATTGAAGATATCGACCCTTCTATGACCTCTCAACTGTTGCTTAAAATCTTTTTATCCAACAAGAACTCATCTATGTGGTCTTTTATTAAACTCTCCAGTATCTTCCCAGCTATAGAAGTTAAACTAACAGGTCTATAGTTACTGACAGAGTTTCAATATCACACCACAGCTATTACAATGCAGTTAACAAAGTGAAATTAGAGTTGTGCTCATAAGTTTACATACCCTGGCAGAATTTATGATTTCTTGGCCATTTTTCAGAGAATATGAATGATAATACAAAAACATTTCTTTCACTCATGGTTAGTGTTTGGCTAAAGCCATTTATTATCAATCAACTGTGTTTTCTCTTTTAAAATCATAATGACAACAGAAACTACCCAAATGACCCTGATCAAAAGTTTACATACCCTGGTGATTTTGGCCTGATACTGTAACATGCACACAAGTTGACACAAAGGGGTTTGAATGGCTATTAAAGGTAACCTTACTCACCTTTGATCTGTTTGCTTGTAATTAGTGTGTGTGCGTGTGTGCGTGTATAAAAGGTCAATGAGTTTCTGGACTCCTGACAGACCCTTGCATCTATCATCCAGTGCTGCACTAACGTTTCTGGATTCTGAGTCATGGGGGAAGCAAAAGAATTGTCAAATGATCTGCGGGAAAAGGTAGTTGAGCTGTATAAAAGAGGAAAGGGATATAAAAAGATATCCAAGGAATTGAGAATGTCAATCAGCAGTGTTCAAACTCTAATCAAGAAGTGGAAAATGAGGGGTTCTGTTAAAACCAAACCACGGTCAGGTAGACCAACTGACCCTGATGAAGTCACATGACCGTGACGTAACGCGTAGGACGTGGCCGGAGCTGACCCGAGACCGGAAGTCGAGTGAGAGGCGGAAACGCCGCTGTTTTTATGCCTAAATTTATTTTGTCTAATGTAAGCAGCTATTTTTTAGCCTTTAATAAATTGATTGTTTGAACTGCTGCACTATGGGAGTATGTTTTTTGCACCCTTTTGCATGAGGGAGAATCACTATCCATATATACTGTTCGTTCATGATTGAGATGTGGCAGGAGTTTAACCACTTCAGCCCCGGAAGGATTGCACACTTTAGGACCGGAGCCCTTTTTGCGATTCGGCACTGCGTCGGGCGATGTTGTACCCAAACAAAATTTGCGTCCTTTTTTTCCCACAAATAGAGCTTTCTTTTGGTGGTATTTGATCACCGCTGCGTCATTTCTGATTGCCGCTATAAACAAAAGAGTGACAATTTTGCAAAAAAACCCAAATTTCTTACTTTTTGCTAAAATACAAACCCAAAAAAATATAAAAAAACATTTTTTTCATCGGTTTTGGCCAATTTATATTCTTCCTCATATTTGTGATAAAAAAATCGCAATCGCCGTTTATTGATTGGTTTGCGCAAAAGTGGTTGTATTTACGGATGATGAGAATTAATTTCTGGGGTTTTTATTTATTTTTTTATTTTTTACTAGTAATGGCGGTGATCTGCGATTTTTAGCGGTACTGCGATATTTCAGCGGACATGTTGGAACATTTTGACACTTTTTTGGGACCATTGACATTTATACAGCGATCAGTGCTATAAAAATGCACTGATTACTGTGTAAATGCCATTGGCAGTGAAGGGGTTAACCTGCAGGGGGCGCTCTAAGGGTTAACTGTGTTCCCTGGGCGTGTTCTTACTGTGGGGGGACTGCCCTAGCAGGGGAAGGGAAGCGATCACAGCTTCCATGTAAAGGAAGGCTGTGATCACAGCCCTTCCCCCCTCACAGAACGGAGGTCCGTGTTTACTTACACGGACCTCCGTTCTTTCACTCCGGGGGGGGCATCGCGGGTGGCTCCGCCGCACCCGCTCCCTGGCCCTCCCCGAACACAGCTCACTGGGCGCGATCTCGCGGCCGCCATAATATGACGGCGATCCGCGTTACAGAGCCACTCTGTCGCCGTCAAATAACGATCAGCCGTCGGCAAGTGGTTAAAGAGGTGATTGGAGGACGTGGACCCACGGGGCCAGTTGCTGCTGTTGTATTTTCAGCATAAGGTGTATTATACACCTAATTAAGGTGAGCGCTCTGAGAGCACGGTGTGGTTAACACGGGCACAGGAGCCCATCTGGAGGCGCATGGTGTAGCTGACCAGACTGACTCCTTTTTTGCACATGTGTGTGGATGTATCACCAACATATCAATTTGACACAATATATTATCCGCTAGATGAGATTGGAACTGTCGCTTTGTACACTGTCTAGCACTGTGTGTATTTACTGGAGCACATTTTTTGTACCACAGCACCACCTGGTGTGAATAAGTTGAACCCTTTTTTTTACATGAACTTTTTTACAGGAGTTGTCACTGTGTTTACATACATTATGGTCACTTATGGTATCCTTGACTGTTAGCAAGGGTACAACTTGCACTGCATGAATTATGTATTCACTCTTTTATGTACTCAATTGAAGCACATTTTATTTATTTATTTGGTAAAAAGGAAGTCTTTATATCTACTTTTAGGGTTATTCCCTTATTTATCAGTATTTATAGATATTTATATTTTTGTGTTTATTATTTTTTGTCATTGTGCACTGACTGTGCAGCACCCCACTTATTTACTATTTTCTTTATCACTGTGTAACATAAATAGGTATTGCAGCAGTTGGATTACTGAATACTTCACTTGTTAAGCATAGTATTCACTAGCTATAGTCACACATCAAGAGGGTTATTGTTTTAGCACTTAGTTTGTAGGCTCACTCACAGTTGGGAGCGCGGAAGGTTTTACACATCATATATTTCTGTTAAAACCAAACCACGGTCAGGTAGACCAACTAAAATTTCAGCCACAACTGCCAGGAAAATTGTTCAGAATGCAAAGAAATACCCACAAATAACTTCAGGTGAAATACAGGACTCTCAGAAAACATGTGGTGTGGCTGTTTCAAGATGCACAATAAGTAGGCACTTGAAGAAAGATGGGCTGCATGGTTGAGTCGCCAGAAGAAAGCCATTACTGTGCAAATGCCACAAAGTATCCCGCTTAAAATACGCAAAACAGCACAGAGCCTCAAACCTTCTGGCGCAAAGTCATTTGGAGTGATGAGACCAAAATTGAGCTTTTTGGCCACAGCCATAAACGCTACATTTGGAGAGGAATCAACAAGTCCTATGATGAAGAGTTACACCATTCCTACTGTGAAACACGGAGGTGGATTGCTGATGTTTTGGGGATGTGTGAGCTACAAAGGCACAGGAAATTTGGTCAAAATTGATGGCAAGATGAATGCAGTATGTTATCAAAAAATACTGAAGGAACATTTGCATTCATCAGACAGGAAGCTGCGCTTGGGACGTACTTGGACATTCCAACATGACACTGATCCAAAACAAAAGGCCAAATCGACCTGTCATTGGCTACAGCAGAATAAAGTAAAGGTTCTGGAGTGGCCATCTCAGTCTCTTGACCTCAATATCATTGAGCCACTCTGGGGAGATCTCAAACGTTCAGTTCATGCAAGACAACCCAAGAATTTCCAGGAACTGGAGGCTTTTTGCCAAGAGGAATGGGCAGCTTTACCATCTGAGAAGATAAAGAGTCTCATCCACAAATACCACAAAAGACTTCAAGCTGTCATTGATGTTAAATGGAGCAATACACAGTATTAAGAACTGGGGTATGTAAACTTTTGATCAGGGTCATTTGGTTAGTTTCTGCTGTCATTATGATTTAAAAAGAGTAAACAGACTTCCGGTTCCGGCGCCTCATGTGTGAGGAGTGAGCGCGCACAGCTCCGCTCCCTCAGGACAAAAACTGCCTCCAAACCCGGGTCTCAGCCCACAAAAACCCTCAGGTTCGAGAGCGGAAGGACACCGGCATCGGATGGATAAATTCCTGACATCCCCCCGTTCGGAACCGGCCGTCCTGAACCGATCGAGCACACAAAGCCCTCAGTCAGGGTGTACCAAGATGGCCGCCGCAACGGATCAGGCGCCGATTACAATGGGTACACAGGCCCCGGAGCCTCAAAGACCAGATACACCGGACAAATACTCAAAAATAGCCCAGGCAGTGGCTGCCCTTCTCCTCCCCAACATATCTCAGGTGGTTGATGCCACAGTACAAGCAGGTATGTCCCAGTTGCGGAGGGAGCTAGGGGAGCAGGGACGCAGGCTCTCAGCCACAGA
Organism: Glandirana rugosa; assembly: GCA_018402905.1. Lineage (NCBI taxonomy): Eukaryota > Metazoa > Chordata > Amphibia > Anura > Ranidae > Glandirana > Glandirana rugosa. The sequence continues at coordinate 1,268,923 of BLSH010480477.1, forward strand.
GGCCAGAATATCGGACATTGATGATGAAGTATACCAAATCAATGGCACCTTAGAGAAACATGACAAGGCTTTTGCTGCCATCCAGGATAAGCTCGAGGATCTGGAAAATAGGTCCAGAAGGAGTAACCTGAGAATAATAGGCCTCCCTGAAAGCTGCCCTAACAACTCTCTCCCCCATTTCTGCTCATCACGTATTCCTGAGGCCCTTGGCCTAACTGCACCCTGCACCGTGGAACGCACACACAGGGTGGGCCCTCCGGACCCCAACCGCAAATCCCCCAGAGCAATCAGTGTAAAATTTCCTAATTACACAGACAAGCAGGCAATACTGCAGGCATTCAGGAAAACTCGTATCCTCAGAATAGAAGGAGCAAGTCGACTAATCTTCGCAGGCTACTCCGCCGAAGTCTCAAGAAAATGCAAAGCCTTCCAGGCGGTTTGCACGGAACTCTTTAAACAAAGAATCCGGTTCTCCCTTACCTTCCCGGCAACATTACGGGTCCAAAACGCTGACGGCGAGCAGCTCACTTTTCAAACACCCCGAGAAGCAGAGGCCTTTCTCAGATCCAACTCCTCCAGACACCCGAGCCCCTCCACCTCTCAGGGCCCACCATCTCCAGACTACAGGGAGCAACGGAGCCCCAGAAAGGATCCAGCAAAACGCCTACGCCCGAACAACAATGGGGGCACAACACCTACTCCGTCCGTGCCTACCGCTTGAACTTCCTCTTCTACCCAGGACACCCAATTTGGGCAAACCAAGCCACCAACGGAACCACTTAATGCCACAGAGCCCTTGAGCCTGGATCTTGGTGCTCACACCACCAAAACGTACCTTGAGCCACCCATGGCTGAGACATCCCCTACAAAGTTACCTTTACCAATGCCTGATGAGCAGATTAGCCGCGCTAGTTGTTGCTGCACTTGAGGAAAAAAGAGAAGTACAGAAAGATAGTTGCGATGATGTTGTTATTAATGCTTTTCTGTACCCTTTACAGTTCACCTATCCCGATCCTTCAACACTTTCTGCTGAGAGAGGCTACCGATGATCAACCCAACGAACGCAGATTCCCCTTTCTTCTAAAACGTGAGTCCTTCTTACTTAACACACGAGACTTCCATAGGCGACACCACAAATCCCCCTTCCACCGCACACCTTCATACGGATAGTGTCCTGGAATGTTAAGGGGTTACGTTCCCCTTCCAAACGAGCCAAAATCCTCAGACACCTTAAAAGCCTCCGCACCGATGTGGCCCTACTTCAGGAGACCCACCTTGGTGCGGATGAGTTTCACCGACTTCAAAAGCTTTGGGTCGGAAAAGTCTACGGCTCCCCTGCTGTAGGCAGGAAGGCCGGAGTAATAACCCTAATACACAAGAAGCTTCAGGCCACTATTATTGAGGCAAGCCACGACGCCTTAGGGCGCAAAGCGACAATACACCTCAGGTTACAGTCCAAAGACCTTATGATCTCTAATATTTATGCACCAAACTCTCCCTCTTTGACCTTTTACCAAGAGACCACAAGATGGCTCCTGAGCAAACCCTCCACTCCCCATTTGGTAGGCGGTGATTTCAATGCGGTGTTCAATCCAGAGGAGGACAGGTCCTCCCGTAATGTACATACACAGAGCCCCCATGGTCAGGGCTTGCCCACCCAGCTAGAACGATTTGCCACAGCCACAAATCTAACAGACATTTGGCGTCTATCCCACCCCACAGACAGAGAGTTCACCTACTACTCCCCCCCACATAGGACTTTCTCGAGAATCGATTATATTTTTGCCACACAATCCTTACTCCATCACATCACAGATTCCAACATACATGATATAGCGATATCTGATCACAGCCCGGTCTCCATCACACTTACAGATCTCTCAGCCCCCTCTTCTCCCAAAATATGGAGATTTCCCTCCTACCTGGCAGGAGACACACAGCTGCAGGACGTCCTCCGCACGGCCTGGGAGGACTACTCAGCCACCAACAAACCCCACTGCAACAACCCGAACCTATTCTGGGACGCAGGCAAGGCAGTAATCCGGGGCAAGATCATTGCCTACGCGACCCACTATAAAAGAAACGCAACCAAACGATACACAGAAGCTAGCAGACAGCTGAGAGAGGCTCAAAGAGCACTTCAACGAAACAACAACTCAGAAAATAGGGCACTTTGGCACTCGGCCAAACAACAATTCGAAGCTTGGGCAGAACATATAGACCGCGTCCACACAGCCCACTGGGACCTCTCCCTTCACAAACAGGGTAACAGGGCAGGGAAGCTACTAGCTAGACTCAGCAAGGGACAACACAAACCCACACACATCTCCTCTCTCAAAGACCCAACTGGAAAGCTAACCTCTCACCCGAGGGAGATAAACGACATTCTCCATAAATTCTACTCAACGTTATACGCAGCAGACCACATAGACTCGACAGCAGCCAACTCCTTCCTCAACAGCCCAACCCTTCCCCACCTAGATCCCGAGCAACTAGCTTCCTTAAACGAACCCATCAGTAAAGATGAGATCGAATACACTATCAAAAAGCTATCCAATCACAAATCCCCGGGCCCAGACGGTCTCACTGCTGAATTTTATAAATGAACGATTTCATACATCCCCGCCATTCTATCCTTAGTATACAACAAAATTTGGAAAGGTGGTCCCTACCTGCCATCTGGCAATCAAGCGCATCTAAACCTAATTGAAAAAAAAGGCAAAGACCCCCAAGAGCCCAGTTCCTATCACCCCATCTCCCTCTTAAACGTAGACGCCAAGCTTTTATCAAAAATAATAGCTTCGCGCCTAGCAAAAATTATGCCTTCATTAATCCATCCTGCACAGGCAGGATTCACACAAGGCAGGACCGCAGCCTCAAACATCCGTAAAGTTCTAGCAGTACTGGACCATGCCAAAACCCATCCCACACAAAATTTAGCTATAGTAACCCTTGACGCCGAGAAGGCTTTCGATAATGTGAGCTTCCCTTGGCTGTTCCAAACCCTCAGGACGTTTGGCTTCTCAGGCCCTTTCCTACATTTTATCAAAAGCCTCTATGCGGCCCCTAAGGCACAAGTAGTAGCAGCGGGTATCATTTCAGACCCCTTAAACTTGTACAAAGGGACCAGACAGGGCTGCCCCCTCTCCCCACTCCTTTTTAACATAGCACTCGAACCACTCTCGAGATTCCTTACATTCTGCGCCCCTCTCCACGGTGTCAAGCTGGGAGACGAGGAGATCCGAGTTGCTTTGTTCGCGGATGATATATTAATTTTCACCTCCAACCCCCAATTAGACCTTCCGGTGATCATGGAAACATTCAACCTTTTCCGTAACTGCTCGGGGCGAAAGATAAACTTCTCGAAGAGCGAAATTCTACCCCTCCAACCGAACCATAGAGCTGGCTGGATCTCCTCCTCTCTGCTCCCCATAGCCAAGCAGCACATCACTTACCTGGGCGTGAACATCGGTAGAGATCCCTCCTCCCTCTATACCCTTAACTATCCCCCGCTAATATCCAAAATCTTGAGCCAATTGGACTCGTGGATGAGCCTCTCGCTCACAGGAAGATGCTGCTTATTCAAAATGATTTGCTTTGCTAAGCTATTACACCCAATGCAAACAATCCCAATCCTCATCAAACATAAAGACCTCCAAAAATTAGACAGAGGCTTGTCAGCATTCCTTTGGCACCGCAAAAAACCTAGAATTGCCCTCTCCAAGCTGCGTCTCCCCAGGAGCGAGGGGGGCCTAGGCCTCCCGCATGTGAGACTGTACAACTTATCTTGTGTTCTAAGATGTGGCCTTGACTGGATTACTAAGCAGTCCAGATACACCAACTTCAACATCGAATCAGCTGTGGCCTACCCATACGAGCTTGGATCAATCTTACACAGTAACCTGAACTGCCTACCATCCCATCTCAAATGTAACCTCCTGATGAGAGACACTATCATAGCCTGGAGAAACACAAGGAGGGCTCAATGCCTACATACTAATATTTCAGAATTTTTAACCATTGGGGGCAACCCAATGTTCATTCCCTCCACCCAACACAAGGCCTTTAGCGACTGGGAACATATCAACCTCAAGAAACTATCTGATCTCTTTGAACTTCAAACCGGTCAAGCCTTGCCACTACAGATACTACAGGAAAGGTTCAATCTGCCAGACCACCATAGATTCCACCTACACCAAATCATCACTTTCGTAAACAAGACTTGCCCAGATCCACTTCTCAGATTGCCCTCAGTCATAGACTCTTTGATCCATAATCGAACCTTTCCTGTCTCTCGTATTTACAAGAACCTCCTACCCTTCTACACACAGTCACTGGACACTTCCTCCATTAAGGCCTGGACAAAAGAACTGCAACTGGATCATCTTCGGGACTCAATCATTGCGGGGCACAACAAGACTCTGAAATTGATCACAAACGAAGCCTGGAGGGAAATGCAACTAAAGATACTACACCGAGCATACATCCCTTATTACATCTCTACCTCCTCCCCCGATATCAGAAGTTGCCCCTGGTGTGATACGGCCAACCCGACTCTTACTCACAGATTCTGGCAGTGCCAATCCGTTGCAGCATTCTGAACCCAAGTACAGGCTTTTGCAGCCAAGGTGCTAAGACATGAAATCCCCTACCACCCGGCCCTCATGACATTTGGCGACAGCTCCGCCATTGCCACCGGAACTTCCCAGGCAGGAGTGCTGACAGAACCTTGGATTCACCTCTGCATGCTAGCAGCACGCAAAACCATTATGATCCACTGGACACAAACCAGTCCTCCCACCATCTTAGAGGTTCAACGACAACTGAATACCCTCCTATTCAGGGAACTACTAGACTTCTGGGCCAACAACCAAGGCTCGCAACCACGCCTCCACAGGCAGTGGAATTCCTATATAACAGCTACATTCTCCAAGAAAGACCAGAAGGGTCTCACCCCCCTTCATCTCTACGACATGAGGCACAATTTGAAAGACTCACCAGACAGTTAGGGGGTCGCAAAGCTACAAACGTACTCTCATGCAATCCTAAACCCAAGCTGCTTCCCCTACTCTACTATCTGCGTTCAAGAAACAACACCCCTGACCAATGGTCAGCCTCGTCCACCCTCTCAGCAAATCGAAATTGATAGACTAGACACTTTCACCACTTATAGCCTATACCTGACCGTTAGGTCTAAAATTCTCTTTATTTGTTTATTTGTTTGCACATGTACTTGTTTGCTTTTAACTCTGCACAGAGTAATCTTGCATTCCTTCACGCCAAGTGACGTCTGAAATTTTCTCTTCCCACACCTGATATCAAATTCACTTACTCTACTAACCCCTGGATGCAGACCCTTCGCCTGTGGTCTATTTCTCCCCTCCCAGATTCTGGGGAACACTAGGTCTCCCTTTTCTATCCAGGCAAATTAATTGTATATCTCATGATTATCAGGACCTCTCCAAAACAATACAAGTGACTTGGCCTGCAGGAAACTCTACGGGGGGGGGGGGGGGGGGGGGGGGGGGGGGGGGGGGGGGGGGGGGGGGGGGGGGGGGGGGGGGGGGG
>BLSH010480477.1:1274500-1290194 GCA_018402905.1 Glandirana rugosa
AAAAAAAAAAAAAAAAAAAAAAGTTTAAAAAATAACCCATCTTTATATTGTCACTCTTTTTGTACTGTCTCAAATAATCATGTAAAAGGACTCTCTCATCCCCCCCCCCTTCCATCCCTCCCCTCCTCCCCCTGTCTATACGCCTTCCTTAAAACTTTTGAACCCTCCATCCCCCCCCCTGTCCACCACCCCCCCCAGCATCTCAAAGGACGTCCGGTTCAGTGAACATAACAAATAAAAAATTTTAAAAAAAAAAAAAAAAAAAAAAGAGTAAACATAGTTGATTGATAATAAATGGCTTCAGCCAAACACTAAGTGAGTGAAAGAAACGTTTTTGTGTTATCTCTGAAAATTGTCCATAAATTCTGCCAGGGTATGTAAACTTATGAGCATAACTGTATGCAAAGTGGAAAATATTGTGCTTCTAAAGCACTTGGCTTGAAAAAAAATATTTCAAAATGTGGAGTACTATATTAGAAATAAGGAGTCTGAATTATAGAAACAATGTAATAGACATCCAAGAATAAATAGAAATGAAAGGCAAAACATTTTTGTATAGATATAAAAAAAGTATAAATATCTTATTTCCTTTTTTCATAAGTGATCACATTCCCTCTGTTCTCAGCTGCATAAGAGCTGGGGGGGGGGGGAGAAGCAGCAGCACACCGAGCTTCCCAGTAAATGGCTGTGCGGCCGGGCGTGACAGCACAAGTCTGATCATTGGAGGAGAGCAGCCTGAGTTGCCAGCATAGCTAGAGAACTGATCACGGTGTGTTATCCTGCTTAGTGTGGTCAGTTTTTATAAGGAAAGCAGCGGGACTGGCAGGAACACCAGGATTTCACATAAAGGAAGCAATACAAAGAGAACAGGATACTTTCTCATACATGGTACGGCAGGCACATATCAGTGTAGCGGGGGAGCCAGGAATCGGGTAGGGCAGATTCGATGTCCGCTGGCTACCCACGATCGCTCCCCCGCAGTGACAGAACGGGGATCCATGTGTATAAACTCACAGATCTCCGTTCTGACAGGGGGGAAGCAGTGTGATCATATGCTTCCTGTATATGGGAGCAATGATCACTCTCCTCCCCCAGTCAGCCCAGCCCCCACACAGTTAGTAACACATCCCAGGGAACACAGCTAACCCTTTGATCGCCCCCTAGTGTAACCCCTTCCCTGCCAGTGACATTTACACAGTAATCAGTGCATTTTCATAGCACTGATCACTGTATAAATGCCAATGGTCCCAAAAAAAGTGTCAAAAGTGTCCGACATGTCCGCTGCAATGTCGCAGTCCCACTAAAAATCGAAGATCGCCGCCATTACTAGTAAAACATTAAAAAAAATTAAAACCCCATAAATTAATTCTCATCGTTTGTAAACACGGCAACTTTTGCGCAAACCAATCAATATACGCAGATTGCAATATTTTTTTACCAAAAATATGAGGAAGAATATATATCGGCCTAAACTGATGAATAAATTTGTTTTTATATATATATATATATTTGGATATGTATTTTAGCAAAAAGCAAGAAATATTGGGTTTTTTTGTTTATAGCAGTGATCAAAAGTGACGCAGAGATGATCAAATACCACCAAAAGGAAGCTCTATTTGTGGGGAAAAAAAGACGTCAATTATGTTTGGGCACAACCTCGCAGTACCGCGCAATTGTCAGCTAAAGTGACGAAGTGTCGAATCGCAAAAAGTGCACTGCTCATAAAGGGGGAAATCCTTCTGGGGCTGAAGTGGTTAAACTAATATTTCAGTCAGCACTCATATTAAACACAAGTTAACTTTTACAAATTCACAAGTTCCAGAACTGTGCATAAAATATAAGTGAAACTAATAAATTTGCAATAGCTATTAAATGTAATTGGCAGGAAGATATATATTACCTTGCTACCTGCTGTTGAACAAGCCTTTAAAATTCTGAATGAATCGCCCCCTCTAAGGAATATACCCAGCCCTGTTCTGGCCACATCCTTAAATTACATACATTTAGAAATTATAGAAAGACACATATGGAGAAAATTTCCCTTTTTCTGAATTTCTCCAAAGAAATTAATAATTAAATAGCAAGAAATGCAAAAAAAAAAAAGAAAGAAAGGCTACAATTGATATTTTTATCTTACTCATAAATGTACCTTGCAAAGTCAAAAATAGTGAGACAGGGAGTGATGCATTTCTTTTAAAATGCTCAAGAGGCCGCACATTGGCTAGATAGAAATAAACATAGAAGAAACTAGAGATGCTGAAAAGTGCACAGAACATACTGCTTACCATATGTGTGCATGGCTGAATATGTGATGGTAGGCAGGCAAAGACACGTGTTCCTTTTTTATTTTTTTAAAGCACACTTGAATATTTACAATGACTTCTTTTTTGACAAGCAAATAGTTGACATTGTGCTGCTTGTGTTATGTAAGTGCTTTACATTCACTACTTTTTAAGGTTTCTAAGTTTAAGAACCTCCCCATTATGATTGCTCTAATACTTTTTCAGAACTGTAATTATTTTTACTTGCTGTCCATGTTCCTGGATATAGTCAAAATTAGATGTACTTGGAATTCTTGGAAACCAGTACCCGTATTGGTGGACAGAAAACAATTTTGTAATCAATCAGTCAGGAGGAAGCAGAGAGAGAGGTCTCAGCCACATGCCCTGTAAATGCTACTAATATTAGATCAGAAGAAACAATTATGCAAGTATTTTGATATGTTCTAACAATTTAACTGCAGCTGCCCATAGTAGTGATTGCTGAATCCTAGTGACAAATACAGTATCTCTGTCCTATTATAATCTCACATGCAAAGTGCCAGATGACTGGCAGAAATGGTTGATTATAACAGTGGTACTCATTGCTATAAGCAATTATAATCTGTAAAGAAAAAAAAAATCCTGATCACTTCAACAGAGTAGTACAATGTTACTATGGTAACACTGTATTGCTCTGGTCACAGTGTGTTAAAAACAAATCATAAAAAATGGAAACAAATGTTATAAAAAAGAAATAAACATTTTAAAAAAATGATAAGAAATGGTTACAATTATTTTTTTCTTGTTTTACATACTGTCACCAGTCAGTGTCCCTGATCACCACCACACCAGTTATATGATGACACTGTACTGCACTGGTGACAGTATGTAAAATTTATTTTAAAAATTGTGGGGAAAAAAATATTTTAATTTTCCAAAAAATTGTGAAAAACATCTACAACTTAAAAAAAAACCTGAAACTACCTTAGACTCTCTACTTTCCAAAAAGGGGTAATTTGGGGGATACTTGTACTGTCCTGGCTTTGGGGCCTCAAGAAATGAGATAGGCTGTCAGCACATCAGACTTGACTGATTTTCTGATAGATATACCAAACTTGGGGGGACTCTATAACTTTCCTACTGACTAAATATTACACACCAATTCAGGTTATTTTCACTAAAGAAATGTAGCAGAATACAGTCAGAAACAAAGAAAATGTTTAAAAAAATTTAAAAAATGTAGTGGTGATTAAATACCACCAAAAGAAAGCTCTATTTGTGTGAAAAAAAATAATATGGGTTCAGTTTTGCATGACCGCGCAATTGCCATTCAAAGTGTGACAGCGTTGAAAGTTGAAAATTGGTCTGGGCAGGAAGGGGGTAGTAGTGCTCAATACTGAAGTGGTTAAATTCTACTTTTAATCAAAATGGGTACATTGTATTTTTAGATTGAAAAAGCACATTTACTCTAATAGCAGTATTTATACATGCTCCCTTCTCAAATGGATTCTGTACAATCCTTTGTTTCTCTAGATTACAGTAGATGTTCCATTGCTGGTTTCAGAGGCTTTCTATTCATAATATTGAAAGGGAAGATATATGAGGGATTTTGCACCATAAAATTAAATGCTCTGGCTTTCAACATCACATCTGACTATCTAGATGTGACCTTGCAGGTAGTAACCATGATGATTTATTATATATTAAGAAAGCTCAATACAGTATATATCTCAAAAAAGGCAGTTGATCATTGCCCATTATTAGTATGGAGGTATGCTTTGGCTGGATAGATGGTAAAAACGATCAACATTAAGAGATATATCGGTAGAGGCTGACTTTATTTACAATGCATATTCAGTTGAGTACTGAATTGAATAGCTTTCTAGAAATGTATGCATATTTAACAAGTTTGTTTTCAGCAAGACACACTGCTAAAGCATATCTTGGGGCATTCTCATTAAGGAGATTAGTCAAACAAAGTCTAAAACCAGAAAGGAAAAAGGTGTATTAATGAAGCATTAAGAGGAGACAGGGCCAGCAGATGCATAGAAATCTGGTTAAGGAGAAAACTGAAGGTTTTATATATGGGCTCCTCCACAAATAACTGTCATTATATGCAAATAATGCACTCATTTTCTTTGTAGATAGAGGCAGCAAAGGACTTAATTCTCTGCTTGGCAAATTAACTTGGACAAATCACTGATAGTGCCAGTAGACCCAATTATTAACTAACTATGAAACAAAGCTCAACAAATGTGATGTGTAAGCCCCTTAAAATAGCTCAGTATAACAGATTTTTAAGCCTCGTACACACTACTAGTGTTTTTGTCCAATGTTAGTACAGCAATCTCCCCCACTGTGCTATTGTTTTCTGATAGGGGGACGGCCCCCACCACCAGGGCAGGTCATTGAATGACATCGCTAATCGATAGACGATCAGCAGATCTTTTTCATTCATGACCCTTCGACAGAAGCCGGCCGAATGAGTGGTTTCTTTCGGAAACGGGTGCCGTACACACGGGCTGAACGTTGGCCAGGTTCTATTGAACTGGCCAATGCCGCTCGACATTCGGCTCATGTGTACTAGGCCTAAAACTTGAACAACGCTATGAACAATTGCACTTTTTAGCATTGAATACGTAGCTAAAGACTAAAATTTCTACTTAGTCTAAACTGTTAATAACTGTGGTGGGTAAAATGAATCCCATATAGATGGTCTAGGTGACACAGTTATTATTATTGGCACAGACTTATTTTCTATAAAACTCACCTATATGGCTCTCTCACAATTATACAGAAAAATACCGCGCTAGGTCAGGAAAAAGGTCTAGTAGTAGCTGCAACAATGTAAGGTGCGATATTCCACCATATAAAATAGCAATATTATAACAAAATTTAGTTGCGCTGACTTTAAAGTAAAAAACACCGTGCTTAATCTCACACTAATAAGAACCCCTCAATGGGGAATTGTCCATAATCTAAAAGTGCAGGGTGAAACACACTGAAGTGTTTAAATAACCATAAAATTCAACTCAATCAAAGAATAAACCCTTAAAGGAGAACATACTCCATAATTAGTATATGCAGTACAATTTCATAAATACATAATACATATACAGTGCTGTGCAGGCATTTACTGAGTATTTCAGACATACAGTGAGGGAGACAATGATATGGGAGGTCTCTTTATGCGGCTCAAGAACCTCACTGTCTCTGAGATACATACTTTATGGGATATTGCTTTTTTGGAGCAATATGTGGCCGATTTAATGGTCCCCAGAAGTTTGAGATGGGATGTATGCCCCCAGAAAGGGGACTTGGAACTAGATGAATGGTATAGATATTTTAATGAAGCAGGGGTTAGCTTCCTGAGGTTCCTGATCGGGAGGAAAAATAATAAACTGGCAAGCCTTGATGGTGAAATCAAACGTATCAAGGAACAGCTCCTGCCTTACATTGATAAGGATGAATATAAAGTAAGGTCAGAGAACCTCAGAAAGTTATTAGAGAAAGAGGAATGTGAGCAGAAAACTAAAAAGAAGAAAAAGTTTAATAGGGATGTTGAAGACTATAAATCAGGTTTGGTCTTCAACTGGCAAAAGAAATTGGCTGAAGATGAGAATAAGATGGACATAAGAAATGAGATAGAAAACCTGCCTAATCAGGGGGGTAAGCATCAAACCAGCTGGCAGACAGTGGGAATACCTCACGCCCTCAGGGCATGCAAAGAAGGGTATCCTATCGTTCCCCAGTGAGGAAACCAGGGCCATCTAAGCCTCATGGTCCCCCAAAAAGGGACCCTATAAATCCCCGAAAATAAACTATACCTATTACCAACCTAATGAGAGGCAAAATGGAGAGTATGATTATGACAACCCCCCCAATAAGGGGTGGGTTAGGCCTCCCCCGCCCCAATACTCAATACCTACCAATAACCGCTTTCATACCCTGAGCGAACAAGGGGGATACAACTACTATGAAGACGGATATGAGTCTGGAGGATATCGGACCCCCGGAAACAATAGGAGGGAGGAGGGCCATTATCGGACCCCGGCCTATCACTATCGAGGCCCCCCGGGACAGGAACCTCATGATGGTTGGAATAATTCCCAACAGTGGGGTTTTCCCAGGCCTCATCAAAACATGGTAAGGCCCCTAGAAAGAAGAGAGGAACTAGAGGGGGGAGGAAATCGAAGCAAAAGGAAAAGGGAGTGAAAGGGGAAGGTGTGTTTAATCTTAGTGGAGTGGACCTTTCTCCGGAGGAATTGTCGATCCTGGATAAATGTCTGAAGTTCGCACCTCCTAAACAGCTAAATAAATTTCAAACATATATGGACATCCAGAAGTTTACCGGAAGCTCAATGTCAAAGGGTACTTGATGTCTAACCCTATTGTGCCTAGCATCTCCAAGATGAGTGAGATTCGACATACGACTTTGTTGAATGCTTCCTTGTTTAATCCTCCTGGAGGGATGGCTCCCTCCCTCCCTCAGGGTGTTTAGGGATGTTATGATGAGAGATCTTGAACAGATAAAATTAAAACAAGCTAGGCTAAATGCTTCATTACAGAAAGGTTTGGATCAATTATGCCAGAATAAAAATCTGGTAATACGACCTGCTGACAAAGGGGGGGCATTGTAGTCCTGAATAAGGACGACTACCTCCAGGAGTTGGGAAGGATAGTTAATGATAAGGATACATATGCTCCCCTCATGGCAGATCCTAGAGTAAAATACAAAGGCGACTTGGTAAAAATAATTGATGAGGGATATAAAAAGGGGGTCATTAACAAAAAGGAAAAACAATTTTTGATCCCTGCAGCATCAAGGATACCCATTATATATTATTTGCCGAAACTACATAAGGACCCAGTTCATCCACCAGGCCGATCAATTATCAGTGGAATTAATTCCATCACATCTCGCATAGGGAAGTACATAGATGGGTTTTTACAACCCTTGGTGAAATCATTGCCCACCTATATTAAGGATAGTCGGCATGTAATGAATGTTCTTAAAGAATGTGAATGCAGGGAGGGTGTCTGGATGGTGACGGCGGACGTCACCTCCCTGTACTCTAACATCCCGCACCAATGGGGAATAGCCGCAGTGGAATCGTTCCTTAGTAGGGATGTTACCATCCCGAGGATACAGAGAACATTTATTATGGAATTGCTTGTGTATGCCACCACACACAATTTTTTCTGGTTCAGGGGGAGCTTCTACCTACAACATAGAGGGGTGGCCATGGGGGCAAAATTTGCCCCCAGTCTAGCCAACCTCTTAATGGGGAAGTGGGAGGAGGACGTCGTCTATGCCCACACTAGGCCTCATCTGGTGTTGTGGATGAGATATATAGACAACGTCCTTCTCCTATGGGACGGCCCCCTGGAATCTCTTGAAGACTTCATGGGTGAGCTGAATGCCAACGAGAGAGGTATTGAGCTCAAATATGAAGCAAGCCGTGAATCTGTAAATTTTTTGGACTTGAAAATATGGGTGGAAGATGGTCGGATGCATACGGTCACCCATTTCAAGTCTATTGACAGAAATTCTTATATTTCTAAGGATAGTTGCCACCATAAGGGCTGGCTTGATGCAGTACCAAAAAGCCAATACCTGAGGTTGAAACGTAACAGTAGCAAACCAGAGGTCTTTGTGGAACAAGCGAAGATTCTAACAAAAAGATTCCTAGATAAAGGTTATGAGTTGAATTCTCTGGAACATACAATCTCTATGGTGGAAACATTGGATAGAGAGACACTCTTGGAGGAGAGACCTAAAAAATCTGATCAAGGTGGGGCTTTTAGTCTTCCGTTCATTACGGGTTTCTCCACACAGCACCACCAGAAAAAAGGTCTAATATATAAATATTGGCACATTATCAAGAACGATCCAGTACTTAGAGAGATCTTGCCAGATAAGCCCAAGGTGGTATTCAGAGGAGTTCCCTCACTTAGGGATAAACTGGCCCCAGGGGTGGTTGACCCTCCGACCATTAGACCGGTCTTTTTTGGGAACATCACAGGCTTTCATAGATGTGGAAGGTGTGCAGTTTGTCAGATCAATGAAATTAAAAATAGAAAAACTACTACATTTAAACCCAACACTATCTCTCAAAATTTTACAATAGTCATTTATTTCATGTAACACCACACACGTGGTGTATCTTATCACTTGCCCCTGTGGGCTTCACTATGTAGGGAGAACTGTAAGGCCCCTGCAGGTGAGGCTCAAGGAGCATATTGCCAATATTAAAAGAGGGTTCAAAGACCACCCCCTCTCTAAGCATTACCGCGATAAACACGAAAGGAACCCAAAGGTAACCTCCTTTATGGGTATCGATGTATGAAAGGTGCATTGGAGGGGAGGGGTTAAAAGGAGGGAAATTTCCAAGCTCGAAATGAGCTGGATTTACAGGTTGCAGTGTTTAAGGCCTAAACGATTAAATGCTGATGTTGAATTAAATGCATTTATTGATAATTCTTAGCTATCTGCTGATGTGCTGTCACCTTTAACGGGTTCTGCTGTTGGTTGCAATTCGATAGGTAATGAAAAATAATAATTTTTTGTGGTGTTATAAATTATATATGGGCTTGGAGATGGTGGCTATTTATATATTGGTGAAGCAATGGGATGGCGGCTATCCATACATTAGGGATTACTACTTGGGGAAGACCTCTGCTAAACACATCTAACTCTCCTTTATTTTGAATTTTATAGTTTCCTTTATATATAGGGTCCCTATTTTAATTTTTTAATTTTTTATTTTTTTATTCTTTGTTCTTATAATTTAGTGAGGGGTTTTCTGTGTGGATGTCCCCTTTAAATATTTTTGTGTACGTAATTGCCTGTCAAAAGTGAGCACTTAAGTAATCTGTACATCCAGAAAGGGATGGGGGCTTCTCCCCTCCCACTATTCTCTTGTATATATTTGTTCCCTGGCTGTATGCGGGTAATATTATGTAGAGCTGTATAATTTGACTTCTGTAGTATGTTGTTTGCGTTCCATTACGCCTGCGCTGACCTATTCCGTGACGAGCCGATGATTGCCACTAAAGGGTTATGTGTTTACGGTCTTGTTTTTTAAAATGAGGCTTGGAACAAGGATATGGGTGGAGCGAGGCTTGGAGCGCAGACAACCAGTATATAGTGTGGTGACCCAGGACGTTGCCCATGCCCCAGGAAGACGTGACCTATCACGAAACATGTAGGGCGGAGCTTATGTGCTGACGTCACCACTCCATACATTGTATCCCACGAGGACGGGCGTTCTGTTTAATCTGCCGGCTTTTTTACCTTATGCGCATATCTCGATGTTATAATGTGAGTACCTGGATTTTAGTCTATGTTTTAATAAAATTGCGTTACAGTATTACGCTATGTGGCCCTTATCTTTTTACACTATGTGGTGAGTGACACTCCTGAAGTTGGCTGTCTAATCATTCATACTGACTCGTGGAGGCCACGGAGCTCCGGGAACAGGGAAGGATCGCATCTCTAGACCCTGCAGAGGGCTATATCTGCCAACGATATTGACCCTTACTAGAGATAGTGGGTCTATGCTTCTGGTAAGGGTTTATCTACCCCTTGTTATCACTGGAGGTGTCTGCGTGATCTGTGGTGGTGGAAGATTGGAGTGAAAATTTCTTTCTTCTTTCAATCTGCACAGGACTTTGGATGTTTCAACCTATTATATTTTTTCACTTATTCACAACTTTTTATTGGACACTAATATTGGGACTATTTAATTTAATTTTTTCAGTACATGCCTGCACAGCACTGTATATGTATTATGTATTTATGAAATTGTACTGCATATACTAATTATGGAGTATGTTCTCCTTTAAGGGTTTATTCTTTGATTGAGTTGAATTTTATGGTTATTTAAACACTTCAGTGTGTTTCACCCTGCACTTTTAGATTATGGACAATTCCCCATTGAGGGGTTCTTATTAGTGTGAGATTAAGCACGGTGTTTTTTACTTTAAAGTCAGCGCAACTAAATTTTGTTATAATATCACCTATATGGCTGCCTAAGCGAATATATTACACACAATAAATGAAGTTAAAACAATATTTATATGAATGGAAAAGTATATATATATATATATATATATATTACATAGGGCGTAGTATATTAACCGGTATAATAAACACTATGATATGCAAGTTGAGGTAAATTTAGGTGACTGGAGGAAGCTGTGATTTTTATGAAGGGATAGACTGAAGCATAGGGTTAATTTGTAACGTATTTAAAGCAGAGTTCCAGCCCCTAACAAAAAAATTAAAGCCAGCAGCTACACACAATGTAGCTGCTGCCTTTTAACATAAGCACACTTACATGTCCAGGGATCCAGTGATGTTGGCCCCCCGAAGCCGATTCGTCCATTGGCTCAGGTGTAGGTGCACCGACATTGCAACTAAAGGAAACTGGGATGAAGCCTTCAGGATTCACAGCTGGTTTCCTACTGCGCATGCCCGAGTCACACTGCGCATTCCCAGAAGGCAGCAGGGGGAAGGAGGCCAATGCAAATGCAGAGGTGATGTACCTCACAGTGGCTTGGAAAAATTCAAGAAAGGGTGCAAAATGCAAAAGCATACAAAAAATAAAAAGGATACCAAAAATTGAGGGGGGAGGGGTGCTCGATTGTTCTAGAGCTACTTTCATTTTAGCCTGGAACTCCGCTTTAAGCTAGAAATGTTAAAAAGGCATGTATGTATAGCTTGGCACAAAGGATTATGGCCGTGGACAGATAGACTACTAAGCCAAGGTGAATAAACGTTCACAAAGCCAGAAAAGGCAAGCCTAATTTTAATTTTAAAATACATATCCATTATATCTCTGTTTTTCCTATTAAAATATACATTTATTTATGAGTTAAAAACCTAATTTGTTTTCATACTGTGCTCCATAAGGCTTTATTAAATATACAGCCACAGATCTCAGAATAACTTGGTCAAATCTGTGCTTTCTGAACAGCGACTTGTATTTTAATGTACCAGGAAATTAAAGTAGAAAAATTAACTTCAAGACTAACACAGCATCATGTCTACAAATAGAAACTTTTTAGAACATGATGTACTCTGCCCAAAGACTGAAGCTTAGCCCAAGAAGTTCAAGGTCTGGTTATTGCATTTCGCTATTAGAAAATAAAATTAATCTCCTCTGAAGACACCTGCAGACATTTTAAACCTTCAGATGTCTTCCATTTTTAAAATGATTATTCCTTCCTGCAAGATATGTAAAAATAATTAGCAATGAATATAAATTATGTTGATTTTGTGTCTGCCTGCTTTACTGTAGTCAATGATCTTTCCATAAGGATGGGAAAGTAAGCTAAGTAATTGCAGTAACAGCAGTTTTAATTATAACATTAGCACAGACGCGTTGCTACTCATTAAAAAGATTCATTTTTTGTTTTCCCGCCTCATTTTCTATATAGAGTCAGTGTACATGGAAGCCAAGCTTGACCACTTTCATGAAACTGTGGATGATGTCACATCAAAGGATACAATCCAAAATTAATTATAGCAATTTCCTCTGACCAGTACAAATTAAGAACATGCAAGTTGCTGTGTGGGAGAAGCAGAATCAGTAAAGTCAAAAGGACATGTTAGGCTGCGAGTCAGTGTAGGAAACACATTGTAACTCAGAAAGTGGAGATACATTACCATCTGGAAAAATGTAACACGTTAACAAGTGGACTAGCACTTGACAATTTTTCTGCAGTTATTTTCTCTGTATTTTTTTGCAAAATTAATATTTTTAATAAATTAAAGGATGGCACTGGATACCCTCCTCCTCCTCATCAACGGGAAAGGAGGCATGGAGAAAGGAAGGTTGTAGCACAGCACCTGACATTTGTAACTCAACTTATAATTTAAAGTTCAGTGTGAAAGAAATGGTACTATCAAGAGATCACTAACCATTCATTAAAGGAAACATCAATGAGCATTGCATTTTTCTTAAAATGTACTAATTATTAGCGCCATTAACCACTTCAGCCCCGGAAGGATTGGCCCCTTTCCTAAACAGAGCCCTTTTTGCGATTCGGCACTGCATCACTTTAACTGACAATTGCGCGGTCGTGCAACGTTGTACCCAAACAAAATTTGCGTCCTTTTTTTCCCACAAATAGAGCTTTCTTTTGGTGGTATTTGATCACCGCAGCGTCATTTATGATTGCCGCTATAAACAAAAGAAAGCGACAATTTTGCAAAAAAACCCAAATTTCTTACTTTTTGCTAAAGTACAAATTAAAAAAAAATATATAAAAAAAACTTTTTTTTTCATCGGTTTTGGCCGATTTATATTCTTCCTCATATTTGTGATTAAAAAAATCGCAATCGGCGTTTATTGATTGGTTTGTGCAAAAGTTGCCGCGTTTACGGATGATGAGAATTCATTTCTGGGGGTTTTTTTTTTTTTTAATTTTTTACTAGTAATGGCGGCTATCTGCGATTTTTAGCGATATTGGGACGGACATGTCGGAACATTTTGACACTTTTTTGGGACCATTGGCATTTATACAGCGATCAGTGCTATAAAAATGATTACTGTGTAAATGCCATTGGCAGTGAAGGGGTTAACCTGCAGGGGGCGCTCTAAGGGTTAACTATGTTCCCTGGGCGTGTTCTAACTGTCTTAGTGTTTGACTGGCAGGGGGAGGGGAGTGATCATAGCTTCCATGTAGAGGAAGGCTGTGATCACTCCCTTCCCCCTCTAACAGAACAGAGGTCCCTGTTTACTTACACAGACCTCCGTTCTTTCACTCCGGGGGGAGCATCGAGGGTTGCCAGCGGTGATCGAGTCTGCCGCACCGGCACCCTGGCCCTCTCCGGACACAGTGAGTGCGCGGGAGCGCCTCCGGCGGCGCAGATGACGGCGGTTTGCTCAGGAGAGCCACCTTGTCGCCGTCAACCTGCGGTTGACGGTCGGCAAGTGGTTGAATTAATTGTACAGATGTTTTGTATACATTTCATTTTTTACTGTCTTTTAATGGTCATTTTTTTTATTTTATTTTAGGTCAGGTAAATACGGAACCTTCCATATAAAAACTTACAATTTCATGGGCAATCGACAGGCAGAGTTCCTGGCTCCACTTCACGTGTTTTGTCCTTACTTCCTTTTGCAAAAAAGGCCAGTTGCAGAGTTAAAAAGCTCAAGCTAAAATTTACACATGCAAGTGAAAAAGTTCAAAGCAATGACTCCATTTCCTCACTTTGTTTTCTTTTCTGTGTGAGGTTTTAATTAAGGACAGTATATCTGTTAGTAAACAACTGCTGTTGTGCTCTATCTTTAGAAAAATGATAGCGCTTTTGGGATTTTGGGATTATTGTGGGCACAGTCTGTATTAAATATTTAAAATACAGCTGTGAAAAAACTCCTAAAGATATGCAGTATCTCACAAAAGTGAGTACACCCCTCACGTTTTTGTAAATATTTTACTGTATCTTTTCATGTGACAACACTGAAGAAATGACTCTTTGCTACAATATAAAGTAGTGAGTGTAGAGCTTGTATAACAGTCTACATTTTCTGTTCCCTCAAAATAACTCAACACACAGCCATTAATGTCTAAACCACTGGCAACAAAAGTGAGTACACCCCTAAATGTAATTGGGCCCAATTAGCCATTTTCTGTCATGTGGCTCATTAGTGTTACAAGGTCTCAGGTGTGAATGGGGAGCAGGTGTGTTAAATTTGGTGTTATCGCTGTCACTCTCTCATACTGGTTACTCTAAGTTCAACATGGCACCTCATGGCAAAGAACTCTCTGAGGATCTGAAAAAAAGAATTGTTGCTCTACATAAAAATGGCCTAGGCTATAAGAAGATTGCCAAGACCCTGAAAGTTAGCTGCATCATGGTGGCCTAGACCATACAGTGTTTTAACAGGACAGGTTCCACTCAGAACAGGCCTCACCATGGTCGACCAAAGAAGTTGAGTGCACATGTGTTGTCTTTGGGAAATAGACGTATGAGTGCTGCAAGCATTGCTGCAAAGGATAAAAGGGTGGGGGGTCAGCCTGTCAGTGCTTAGACCATACGCCGCACACTGCATCAAATTGGTCTGCATGGCTGTCATCCCAGAAGGAAGTCTCTTCTAAAGATGATGCACAAGAAAGCCTGCAGACAGCTTGCTGAAGACAAGCAGACTAAGGACATGGATTACTGGAACCATGTCCTGTGGTCTGATGAGACCAAGATAAACTTATTTGGTTCAGATGGTGTCAAGCGTGTGTGGTGGCAACCAGGTGAGGAGTACAAAGACAAGTGTGTCTTGCCTACAGTCAAGCATGATGGTGGGAGTGTCATGGTCTGGGGCTGCATGAGTGCTGCATGAGTGCTGCTGGCACTGGGGAGCTACAGTTCATGAATGCCAACATGTACTGTGACATACTGAAGCAGAGCATGATCCCGTCCCTTCGGAGACTGGGGCGCAGGGCAGTATTCCAACATGATAATCACCCCAAACACACTTCCAAGACGACCACTGCCTTGCTAAAGTAGCTGAGGGTAAAGGTGATGGACTGGCCAAGCATGTCTCCAGACCTAAATCCTATTGAGCATCTGTGGGGCATCCTCAAACGGAAGGTGGAGGAGCGCAAGGTCTATAACATCCACCAGCTCTGTGATGTCATCATGGAGGAGTGGATGAGGACTTCAGTGGCAACCTGTGAAGCTCTGGTGACCCTGAAACTGAGCTGCAGCACGGTGGCCAAGACCATAAAGCAGTTTAACCACTTCAGCCCCGGAAGGATTTCCAGCTTTAGGACCGGAGCCCTTTTTGCGATTCGGCGCTGCATCGCTTTAACTGAAAATTGCATGGTCGTGCGACGTTGTACCCAAACGAAATTTGCGTCCTTTTTTTCCCACAAATAGAGCTTTCTTTTGGTGGTATTTGATCCCCTCTGCGTCATTTCTGATCGCCGCTATAAACAAAAGAAGAGCGACAATTTTGCAAAAAAACCCAAATTTCTTACTTTTTGCTAGAATACAAATCCCCAAATAAAATATAAAAAAACATTTTTTTTCACCGTTTTTGGCCGATTTATATTCTTCCTCATATTTGCGATAAAAAAAATCGCAATCGGCGTTTATTGATTGGTTTGCGCAAAAGTGGTCGCGTTTACGGATGATGAGAATTCATTTTTGGGGTTTTTATTTTTTTTTATTTTTTACTAGTAATGGCGGCGATCTGCGATTTTTTGCGGTACTGCGATATTTCAGCGGACGTGTCGGAACATTTTGACACTTTTTTGGGACCATTGGCATTTATACAGCGATCAGTGCTATAAAAATGCACTGATTACTGTGTAAATGCCATTGGCAGTGAAGGGGTTAACCTGCAGGGGGCGCGCTAAGGGTTAACTGTGTTCCCTGGGCGTGTTCTAACTGTATGGGGGACTGCCTAGCTGGGGAAGGGAAG
>BLSH010480477.1:1315967-1330076 GCA_018402905.1 Glandirana rugosa
GACCAAAGATTAACAAGGATCACACATTAGTTATGATACTTAAGGAGGAAAGTGGAATCGGAAGTGACAGTCTCTTTTTACTTTATAGGCGTTGAGGTTTTGTGTAGTAATAAAAGAGGTTATTGACAGTGTGTGTAAGACATGTGTACAACTACCAATTTCGTAGTTCCCAACTTTGTAAAGGTCATGTCATCGAGGGTGAAAAAAGTCCAATCTTGAACTCTCGTTAGTGTGGAGTTTTGACGGAGATGTGGGGGTTCACATGGGAAAATGGTAGATGTTAAATTCCAATTCAAAATTCGGAAATCCGTTTCTCTTCCTCTTTCCTCCCCATCCCCAAGACAGCGCCAGCTCCAATA
Organism: Glandirana rugosa; assembly: GCA_018402905.1. Lineage (NCBI taxonomy): Eukaryota > Metazoa > Chordata > Amphibia > Anura > Ranidae > Glandirana > Glandirana rugosa. The sequence continues at coordinate 1,316,327 of BLSH010480477.1, forward strand.
ATACTCTTTTATAATCATCACTTGCCTTGTTTCTTGCAAGGATAAGTTCTGGAGGGCAGCAGTCTCTCATATTTAATTTCAAGTCTTTTTTCCATTATCCAATTTGCATATATCCCAGCGCAGGTTAATCCTTCATAGTTTTATTTATCTATTGGATTATTGCCCTTCCATTTCTGCACTCCTGAAGAAGCAGTTCAAACCACGATATATGTGTATGTTTTATGCCATTGTAAAGTTCTTGACGGTACCAAGAAAATCCTCCCTACCCCCTACCCCTCCTTTCTCCTTCTCTTTGCCTAAAGGCTTAAAACTTAACCTTAAATTGTAGATGGTAAAAGGGTACACTTGGGGGTGTAGAGGCAGTTTTGAGGTGTGATTGCTCTCAAGTTCTAACCTGAAAAAAGTGGGAGCTACTGTACTGGAAATGTTTCAACCCTTGATGCTTTAACCATCAACATGTGTACAGAATGTGTGTGACAGTTATTGGAGAAAATAATGATGTGTTTTGGAGTTGCGGATATTTCATTTTTCTCTGACAGTGAAGGCTAAGGTGAAAGGAGGAATTCATAGTATTGATTACACACTAGGAACAATTAGAAACCAGAAACAATTGTTTTGCAAACATAACAGGGATGTCCTTTATCTACTCTTTTGTTTATAATAGCCTTGGAACCCCTAGCGGCTCATATACTGTAAGATCGAACATAAAAATAGCAGGGGTGGAACTTGCAGGTGTATCACACAAGTGTGCAATGTTTGTGAATGTTATGTTAATGAATGCCACGTCTACTGATATTTTTTTACCAAACCTACTATCCCTTATGGGTGTGTTGTGTCCCTCTCAGGTCTCCATGTGAATCTGAACAAATTGCATGCCTTGAATGTATCTCTACATGCAGATCCATATGGGCCCAATTTCCATTTTAATTGTCCACCTTGATTTCATATTTACGTATCAGACATACCACTACCCAGGGGCGTTGCTATGTCTACAAAATATCTGGGGCTAGAGCCCATAGCAGCATAGTAAAGAAAGTCATACGCTTGGGCGGGCATACACATTTATATAATATACATGTGTGTGTGTGTATATAGGCTACAGACATGGTGCAGGAGGATATAATTAGCGGCTGCGGACATGGTGTAGGAGGAGATGTCAGAGGCTGTGGACTTGGTGCAGGAGCAGATTTCAGAGGCTGCGGATATGGTGCAGGAGGAGATAGTCACAGGCTGTGGACATGGTGCAGGAGGAGATAGTCAGAGGCTGCGGGCATGGTGCAGGAGGATATAATCAGAGGCTGTGGACATTGTGCAGGAGGAGATGGTCAGAGGCTGCGGACATGGTGCAGGAGGAGATGTCAGAGGCTGCGGACATGAAGCATAAGGAAATAGTCAGAGGATGTGGACGTGGTGCAGGAGGAGATGTCAGATGCTGCAGACGTGGTGCAGGAGGAAATAGTCAGAGGCTGAGGACATGGTGCAGAAGGAGATGTCAGAGGCAGCGGACATGGTGCAGGAGGAGATGGTCAGAGTCTGCGGACATGGTGCAAGGGGAGATGGTCAGAGGCTGCGGACATGGTGCAGGAGGAGATGGTCAGAGGCTGCAGACATGTTGCAGGAGAGCAATAACAGGAGGTAGTCAGAGGCTGCAGAGGAGTCTTACCCAACCATTATGAGAGGCGCGCACCACTGCCGAGACCTCACAGAGGTGACACTGCTGCTTTACATTTAAAAATGGTGCCACCTGGTGTCATTATGTCACTGTGCATGCGCCTGCCTGACCAAAAAGGACTGAGCATGTACGGGCTTTCCCGAGCGGCGGAGGAGCATTTGTAGTTGACATATTGGCCTTGGCCCACAGCCATATCTTTCATGGGCACTGCCACCGTCAAAGCGGCCTCAGGGCAGACGGCCTTGCCGGCCTACTGGGAAAATTCTTGGAATCCAGTTAGGCCAGACCAGCCCTGGACACTGCACCCGGTAAGAGACACAGGGCTATGGGCCAATCCCTAGAGAGGCCACTGCCTCTTCCTACCATTGATTATATGCAGATAATTACTCTTCCCCCATTAAATTCTCTAACCATTTACTAGAAACCTGGAATAAGTCTCATATGTGATTAAAATGTGATTTTAATACACGCATACATACATTCAATTAAAATGTCTTTTCTCCTGAAATTACTTTATCTGTCCAGGGTCTTACCAATTCCTGTTTCACCCACTGTTTTCTGTTCTCTGCAACAATTTACTCCTAACTTTATCTAGAGGCGCACTATGCTGAGGCTGAATTGACAACTGTTATAAACCTATAAACTAAAAAGAATTGGAAGGGCTGGGGGAGTCCCAAATATCTCTTACTATTATAAAGCAGCCCAGATTGCCCTTCTAGTCCAAAGCATGGTTAAATTGGTGCCCCTATGGACCCTGATTGATGTGCTGGATACTGTCCATATGCCCCTTTCTTTTATACCTTGGACCCCCCCCCCCTCATTGTGCCAGTATTTAGCCCATTTGCTATCCCCACACACATTTAACTTTCATTTCCCTCTCTTTCCCCCAGGAAATCCTTGGCAGCCTTGGCTCAATCAATTCCCATCATCACGGTTGACCACCCATTTTTTGGAATTGTAATATAAGTGTTGTGGAGTTGAGTGAACACCTGGATGTTCAGGTTCGGCGGGTTAGGCCAAACTTTGCGGAAACGTTTGGGTTCGGTACCGAACGTTATCCGAACTTAACCCCGGACCCCGAACCCCATTGAAGTCAATGGGGACCCGAACTTTTCGGCACAAAAATGACTGTAAAAAAAGTCCTGGAAAGTGCTAGAGGGCTGCAAAAGGAAGAATAACGGAAATGTTATTAGATCTGCAATCTGTCCCTCAAAGCAGTAGTAATCTCTACCTAGTCCAATATCAGATCGTTTTGTAATGCAGGATGAGAGATCATTCTGTAATCAGATCGTTCTGTAATGCAGGATGAGAGATTGTTCTGTAATCAGATTGTTCTGTAATGCAGAATGAGATGTTATAGATCTACAATCTGTCCCTCAAAGCAGTAGTAGTAATCTCTACCTAGTTATTATCACTGCAATCTGTCCCTCACAGCAGTAGTAGTAATCTCTACCTAGTTATTAGATCTGCAATCTGTCCCTCACAATCTGTCCCTCACAGCGCCGGCAGCATCCTCTCCCTACACTAACCTGAGAGCATGTGACATGCAGCACTGTGACTCCAGCCTCATATAGAGGCTGGGTCACATGATGCACTGGCCAATCACAGCCATGCCATTAGTAGGCATGGCTGTGATGGGTTCTAGGGAAAACCAGTGAAACGCTTGTTGATTGGCTGCCCTGCAGCTATTCAACATGCGTGATAAAATACCAGAATCAAGAACCCGAACATTTTTCTCAAACGTTCGGGTTCGGTACACGGACACCCGAAAGTTCAGTACGGACCCGAACTTTACAGTTCGCTCAACTCTATTGTGGAATTAACTTTGGTTTACGTGAGCCTTCCAGGTTGTTAGTACAAACTGAAGTCCCACTGTCTCAGGGATTGCTCCTCCACCACTTGTTGAATAATGTATCATTTGCTTTGTATTTCGGAGGTTAACCATTATGTTTATGTTCATGCTATCACCCATGCTGACGAGGGTTGAGACGTAAGCAATCCACCATATTCTGTATGTGTAATACGTTTAGCTCTCTTTCAATAAAAACACAGTGGAATAAACAATTGTTTTGATTACATCAGCACCTCCTGTTTCCTGAAATTATATCTCCACGCTAAACACAAAAAGAATAAATGAGGGAAGGTGCTTATACACAGGCAGATCCTACAGCATTAGACAGAAACTGACATATTTGATCAAATATGTTAAAGATATTACTTCCAGGCTGGATTAAAGCAGTAAAAAACAAAAAAACAAACATTTATTATATTGCAGCTTACTAATTCGTAGATGTGATGACTGTATTCATTTCCCTTTTTAGGACTTTTTTCTCCTATTCTAATCTGGTGACCCAGACAGCAAGTCACTTGTATTTTGCAAGCTCAAGCTACATGGATGAGACAAACCACAAGGGTGATTAAAATGATCAGCTTTTATGTAAAACCTTCACCCCGAAAAAAAGGGAAAAAAAACCTGTTTGCTGTAACTGATTATAAAGTGTGAGCTTGAGTTTGGCTTCAATTTGTTAGTGTACTTAAATCTACTAATACATTTAGCACCCCCCTCCCCCCAGACTCATTCCTCCAGAGTTGTGTCTCACTAATAAAGGAGGAGTGTGAAGCAGCCCATAGATTATGTGATTTTCTTTCTATCCATCATGGATGGAAGTAAAGAAAATCACTTGATTCTCCCATCAACACAATCAGTGTTGATGGGGAAATCCCTCCTCTTATGCGCAGCTTTCCCTGCCGGCAGAACACAATGATCACTGATAGCCGCTATAGCCTCTGGCAGTAATCGCATGCAAACATTCAAAAAGGCTGATTGTACCCAAGGATAGCCTGCCCATAGATGTATTGAATATTGGCTGGTCCTTGCTGAACCGGCCGAGATTCGATCCATCAATGGCCAAATTTACTGGCCAGAATACCAGCTGAAAACAGAGAGAAAAAAGGGCAAAGAAAAGAAAACATTTGCAGCTACTATATCTTATGACTGGTAAGCTGCAGTATAATACATTTTGGCTTTGGGTTTAATATTGCTTTAAAGCTGCATAAACTAGGAGTTAAGGTGACCACAGACAGACAGACATCAATAGGTGGGTAGATACCTGCTCATCCTTGGAGGATTCATGAAAAAGGTCTGTTGGAATATTTTTCTATAGAGTAATAAAGGATCAGATTAGGTCAAGGAGTATTCCCCAACAAGTTGTATGCTTCCCAGCGTGATAACTGCCCCCAGCTGTTGGATGTGATCATTAACAAACGATGATCGAAATCAGGAGCATTTCTTGTCAGGATGTTTCTGACCCTAAGGGAGCCCAACTGGAGGTAGATTGCTATTTTTTCAATATCTCTGTTTGGAATGTTTACTGTCATCATTTTAATTCTAACATAACCAAAACTGCTATGATAACCAGCCTGTGCATGGGCACGTCTACAAATCTATAAAAAAACGTAAATAGTAAATGATTAAGTGTGTAATTACCTGGCACTCTTTTTGCCCAGTTAATCATATGCACCAGTTCTTTATCTGCAAGGTTTGTTAGCAGGGTCATCATGGAAGCCTCGCTGAGTGGTTTAGTTGAGTCATGCTCAGAATATACAATAGGAGGTTCTGCTTCCATTAAGGCACTGATAAGCTGTTCTGCTGTTAAAGACAATACAGGGCTCAATTTCATGCTTTTCACAGAGGGGTTCACCCAGATGGAGGCTGCCCTTATCTCTGATGCATTGCCTTCAGTCTTTTGCTCTTGCTCTTCTTTTTGTCGTTTGTGTTTCATCATACGTCCTCCCCTGCGATCCTTTCTGATACCTTTAAATAGATTATATTTTATAAAATGTTTCAAAAAATGACACAATAAATAATACACTTCACCTTTGATATTCTGTCAACTCTATGATCATACTCTGAAATGTATCCTTTCTCTGCCAAATGACCACATTTCTTTTATATAAGATGCAAATGTGCTTATTTGCTAAAGGGGTGGAAAGTCTACTTAGCATAGGAAAATCTATTTAACATAGTGAACATGTGTTCATATCAAATAGAAGGTAAAAAAGATAGGAATTTCACTTGTACTCAATTGGACCTAGCTTCTCTTCATTAAGGGAACTTTCTTTGCTTTTAGCAATCAATTGCAATGTGTTTTGGTAAGGAATATTAGTATTGTCTCTTTTAAGTTTATAGAGAAATACGCCTATTCAAGTAAGGCACTGTAGGTAAAATCAATTTCAAAATAATTTTCAGGTATTTGTTAGACTGGATCCTCATAGAATCATATAATAAATATTTGTGGCTTAGCAGCTACCGAAAAATAAGTGAACATAGATTATTTTTTTCTTGGCATCCCCATTCAAATCCTCCTAGTGTGATTGATTAGGTTTTCAAAACTGAACGGTTTTCAGATATGATATCTAATTTTATCAAAAAACTCATTTGCAGGAACATACCTAAATTCCTTCCACCCATGTTATCTTCTCTACCCACTCAGTTCCAACCCCATTCAGAAGCTTAAAATGTACAGCTGTTTACATTGTATAATGATGTACACATAATGGATTTAAAGTGAACATGTTACTTGGATAAAATTATTTATCTGGCATGAGACTTTAATATCAGGCTCCTAAAGGTACCTGCAGATTGTTTTAGCCTTCAGAGCATCACAGGAGTCCTCAACCTTTAGCTCATTATGTAAATAGTGATTTTCTCTCTGGAAAGATGGACCTATTGGTTGCAACATCAAGGAGCCTGTGGCATAGCTTCAGAGGCGGCTCTCTAATTAGGCAAATTAGGCTGTTGCCTAAGGCCTTGCGCTCACAGGGGCCTCGCGGCCGCCTAATTTGCCTAGTGCATGTAGCGGGTGCCACGGATACCCATCCCCAGGGGAGAGATACAGTAAAAAAAAGGCTGAGCAGAGAAGAGGACTGTGGGACATGTAGTCCTGAGGACTGGCGGCCCCATTGCAACCCTAAGGAAGGAAACTGCAGCCCACTGCATGCCCAGCAGAATGGGAGGGAGGGAGAGAGAGAGAGCCAGGAGCCCGGGAAAGCTTTCAGGTAAGTGCATCCAGGACTCCAAAGGCAGAGGACAGAACACCATCAGAGAAAGAGAGAACCCCGCTGCCCTGTGCCGCCAGTGTGAAAGCCGCATAGCCTAGCGCCATCCCTAGTCAAGAAAGGAATGGAGTCATCGCCAGATTACAGATCTGGGCGCTACCCAGTGGAGTCGCCATGGGCAACCCAGAGTGAGCTGACTCCTGATCAGAGGAACCGTTGTTGCTGTATCGCAGGATCTGGTGAAAGGGCCAGTCGGCCATTATCTACAGCCATCCATAGGAACTGCAGTCTTTGACCATCTCCTGCAGTATGCCTGCAGTCTCTGACCGTCTCCTGTAGTATGTCCACAGTCTCTGACCGTCTCCTGTAGTATGTCTGCAGTCTCTGACCAGCTTCTGTAATATGCCTGCCGTATCTGACCAGCTCCTGTAGTATGCCCGCAGTCTCTGACCAGCTCCTGTAGTATGCCCGCAGTCTCTGACCAGTTCCTGTCATATGCCCACAGTCTCTGTCCAGCTCCTGTACAATGTCTGCAGTCTCTGACCATCTCCTGTAGTATGAAAAGGGGAGTGGATAAGTGGATGTGGCGCTGCCTGTAGTTATTGCAAGTGAACTGCTAAAAATCAGTCTGTGAAAATGCTAAATACGCAAATCAGGTGTAATTCACAAAAGACATCAATGGATGTTCAAATCTCTAAAAAATATATACCAGTTACTGTGCAAATCCTATGGGAGAGGGGGTCCTGTGGAGGTGAGGGGGTTAACGTTGTAGTGCTCCCCTCCCTCGCACACACATCCCACTCACCGGCTCCAATGCAAAAGGCTCTGGGTTATCCTGGAGATCACGGTAATAGCATCCACGGCTTTTGCCTGCTGGCGTTCCCGGTGTCTCAGTATGCCAGGTATCCACATGCAATCACAAATTTTCCATAGTGTAGGGTATCAAGTAAGAACAATAACAGCAGTGTATAGTGCGTACTCACTCTTGAGAAAGTCAGACTTCCGTGTGATCGTATCAAAAGGTTGCTCTGCCGGACTGACGTGTGACGCTCTGTAGCTCCTCCTGACGCGTTTCGTCATACAGATGTCATCGTCATACCCTACACTATGGAAAATTTGTGATTACATGTGGATACCTGGCATACTGAGACACCGGGAAAGCCAGCAGGCAAAAGCCGTGGATGCTATTACCGTGATCTCCAGGATAACCCAGTGCCTTTTGCATTGGAGCCGGTGAGTGGGATATGTGTGCGAGGGAGGGGAGCACTACAACGTTAACCCCCTCACCCCCACAGAGCCCCCTCTCCCATAGGATTTGCACAGTAACTGGTATATATTTTTTAGAGATTTGAACATCCATTGATGTCTTTTGTGAATTACACCTGATTTGCGTATTTAGCATTTTCACCGACTGATTTTTAGCAGTTCACTTGCAATAACTACAGGCAGCGCCACACCCACTTATCCACTCCCCTTTTCATTCTGAACAGCCTTTTGGGCCGCTCAAGTTGGGGGCAGCAGCCTATCTACACATTTATATATCTCCACTTGTTTACTTTTTATTATTAAACTAACCACCACACGTTTGCACTATCACATTTGTTTCATACTATCACATTTCTTTTTCACATTACGATTTATACAACTCATATAGCAGCGCCATACCACCCCCCCAAAACCTCGCTTATATCTCCTGTAGTATGTCCGCAGTCTCTGACCGCCTCTTGCAGTATGCCCACAGTCTCTGACCAGCTCCTGTAGTATGCCCGCAGTCTCTGACCGTCTCCTATACAAGGTCTGCAGTCTCTGCGCATCTCCTGTAGTATGCCCTCAGTCTCTGACCGTCTCCGGTACCATGTTTGCAGTCTCTTACCGTTTCCTGTAATATCTCCGCAGCCTCTTACTGCCTTCTGTAGTATGCCCACAGTCTCTGATCATCACCTGTAGTATGCCCGCAGTCTCTGACTAGCTCCTGTAGTATGTCTGCAGTTTCTGACCCTCTCCTGTAGTATGCCCGCAGTCTCTGACCAGCTCTTGTAGTATGTCTGCAGTTTCTGACCCTCTACTATAGTATGCCCGCAGTCTCTGACCAGCTCCTGTACTATGTCTGCAGTTTCTGACCATCTCCTGTAGTATGTCTGCAGTCTCTGACCCTCTCCTGTGGTATGTCTGCAGTTTCTGACCTTCTCCTGTAGTATGTCTGCAGTCTCTGACCCTGTCCTGTAGTATGTCTGCAGTCTCTCACCCTCTTCTGTAGTATGTCTGCAGTTTCTGACCCTCTCCTGTAGTATGTCTGCAGTCTCTGACCATCTCCTGTAGTATGTCTGCAGTCTCTGACCCTCTCCTGTAGTATGTCTGCAGTTTCTGACTCTCTCCTGTAGTGTGTGTATTAATGTGCCACTTTACTTGCTCAATTATTTAGGATTGCTCCACTGCTCAGTAAATGGTATAGATGAGCAGTAACCTGTAGCAACCAATCAGTGAACAGCAGTGATCTGCTGTAATCTCTAGCAACCAATCAGTGAGTGGTAACGATGTGCTGTAATCCATATCAACCAATCAGTGAGCGGTAATGATGTGCTGTAACCCATAGAAACCAATCAGTGAGCGGTAATGATGTGCTGTAACCTCTAGCAACAAATCAGTGAGCAGTAATATTGTGCTGTAACCTCTAGCAACCAATCAGTGAGCAGTAATAATGTGCTGCAACCTCTAGCAACTAATTGGAGAGCAGGAATTATGTGCTTCCTTACGTCTAGCAACTAGTCAGTAAGTGGTAAAGATTGGTTGTACCCTCTGGCAACCAATTGCAATCGGGGCCTCATGTCTAAGTTTTGCCCAAGGCCTCACAAAGCCTAGAGCCACCTCTGCATAGCTTGTACCTCTACGTTAAAGTTTGCCATGGACTGTGGAGTGCTGCAGGCTTGGGAGCTCTTAGGGCACTCTGGACACTAAAACAAAGCATGTGAAAGTATTTCTAGGTATCTGCTTTAAGTTTTTATGAATGTGTTTGATAAACAGACAAAACCATAGGAAAGATTTAAGGTGGGTACAGACAGACTTATATTCGGCTGGTTCAGCAAGGAGTTGTTGAATTTCGATCTGTGTGTGGCCTTCCCTTTTCAACAAAAGTCAATCATTAGATCGACTTTTGCTGAACGGCCATGCTGGAAAACTTTCTTCAATCAACAGCTGCTGATAATAAACTAAACGTGTATACCCAGTTTCAGAAGCATGAATCTGTATAAGACTTGATTCCCCTTGAAGCAATTTCAGTTGTGACTTGGGTCGCACTGAATCGCATGATGATGGAAACAATATTGCTTCCAATGCTGCCCATTCATTAATGCAGCTCAGCTCTAATGAGACTTTGAGGAAGGGTCCTGTGCTACTTCGGTGCAATGCAGTTCAATTTTGTGGTCCATAGACTACAATGGAAATGCATCAAAATTGCACCTACTTGCATTTTTGATGCAATTTTGTGTGTAATTAGTGCTGGTTTTTAAGAACAGGCACCCACCTTGGTCCTAACAATCAGTGACTCATCCCTGCAGTCAGCAGCAGGGAAGAGTCATCGGTTGTCAAGGATCCGGCAGCAGTCGGCAGGCTAACAACCAGTGACTCATCCTTGTTCATCCCTATGCTCTGGGCAATAGGGATCACAGACCGAGCTGGCAAGTGTGCACAGAAACACACCAATATTGAGAAGGGGTAGAAGTGCATGGAGACACATAGGATAATTAGTCATGAGTAGCAATGCAAGGAGACAAACAGGAATCATTAGGAGCAGGTAGAAATGCATGGGACACTGAACAAACTTGGAATACACAGGGAGACACTTAAGTAGACTACAGGCAGAGATGATGCTAATAAATGGTAGATTGAAACTCACAGGGGGTCAAAGTGATGCCAGGAGGCTGACAGCTCGCAGAAGGGGGCACTGGAATGAACTGGAATGCACTCACTGAGGACACACTAGAATACACTTGGAATACTGCCTACTCTTCTGCCCATTCAGGGAAAAGTGGCAGTGGTTCCTGATAGGTTGCCTTCCACCCCAGAAAGTTTCCCTTGCTGATCCACACAAGATAGTATTGGAGGGTACCTGAGTGGATGATGTCAGAAGGCACTGTGCCTTTTCCCTAAATGGGTAGGTGTCAATGTCTCTTCAATTAGAGTTTTAAACCTCAAGCAACCTACTCTACCACATAATTAAGATAGGCATAAAGCAGTTCAGTATTATGGTACATCACTGTTATACAAAACTCATTAATACTTTTCTGAACATTTACCTGCAACTGGGAGGTTTAGAGAATCAAGAGATTCCCTAGTGTGGCCCCACGTTTACAGGAGTCAGTTTAAATGGTGAATTCAGCTTTTAAATCATTTTTAAAGCTAATTTTTAGATTAAAAAATAAAGATGTTACTGTATACTAACTACCAAATGGTATTGCACAGAGCAGCCCCAAACCTCCTCTTCTGGGGTCCCCCCGCCGGGGCTTTTGGCACCTTCTCTTCTGTATCTGACCCCATAGTATGGGGGCAGATGTGTGCACTCATTTCTGAGCCGGGTTGTGTGCGTTCATTGACACACACAGAATTTAAAGATGTGCTGTGTTTATATCAGAATTAAGTGTTATCCCAACATCCCTGGAAACTACAAATTGCGGCAAGTGGGACTTTAAAGGGAAAATTCAAAAAAGTACAGGGTGGGCCATTTATATGGATACACCTTAATAAAATGGGAATGGTTGGTGATAGTAACTTCCTGTTTGTGGCACATTAGTATATGTGAGGGGGGAAACTTTTCAAGATGGGTGGTGACCATGGTGGCCATTTTGAAGTCAGCCATTTTGAATCCAACTTTTGTTTTTTCAATAGGAAGAGGGTCATGTGACACATCAAACTTATTGGGAATTTCGCAAGAAAAACAATGGCGTGCTTGGTTTTAACGTAACTTTATTCTTTAATGAGTTATTTACAAGTTTCTGACCACTTATAAAATGTGTTCAATGTGCTGCCCATTGTGTTGAATTGTCAATGCAACCCTCTTCTCCCACTCTTCACACACTGATAGCAAAACCGCACAAGGTACAGACAAGCCTTGTGGGATCCATGCCTGCTTCATTTTAATAAAGGTTAGCTTGTCCACGTTGGCTGTGGACAGGTGGCTGCGCTTGTTTGTGATAACACCCTCTGCCGTGCTAAGCACACGTTCAAACAAAACACTGGCTGCAGGGCAGGCCAGCACCTCCAAGGCATAAAGGGCAAGTTCAGGCCATGTGCCCAATTTGGAGACTCAGAAGTTGAATGGGGCAAACCCATCAGTCAGTACATGTAGGCATGTGTGCACATACTGTTCCACCATGTTGCTGAAATGCTGCCTCCTGCTAAGAAGTTGCCTATCAGCTGGTGGTGCTGTTTGTTGTGGCGTGCTGCTAACAAAGCTTTTCCACATTTCGGCCATGCTAACCCTGCCTTCTGAGGTGCTGGCGGTGCCACAGCTGCGTTGGCGACCTCTTCCTCCGACTCTGCCTTCGCCTTGTGCTTCCACTGAGCCCCCGGTGTCATTTGGGAATGCCCTCAGCAGCACGTCTACCAGTGTGCGCTTGTAGTCGCGCACCTTCCGATCACGCTCCAGTGAGGGAATTCAGGACGGCACATTATCCTTGTAATGGGGATCCAGCAGGGTGGCCACCCAGTAATCAGCACAAGTTACAATGTGGGCAACTCAGCTGTCGTTGCGCAGGCACTGCAGCATGTAGTCGCTCATGTGTGCCAGGCTGCCCAGAAGCAAAGACAAGCTGTCCTCTGTGGGAGGTGTATCATCTGTGTCCTCCGTATCCCCCCAGCTACGCTCCAGTGATGCCCAATAGCTGCGTTAGGTGCCACCCTGCTGTGAACACGGTTCCTCCTCCTCCTCCTCCTCATCATCATCATCCTCGTCCTCCTCATCCTCCAGAACTGTGCCCTGGCTTGAAAATGTTTTATCTGGCCTATGCTGGTGCAGGAACCCACCCTCCGAGCCACTTGTGAATGACTGGCCTGAAAACCGTGGAAATGACCCCTCTTCCTCCTCCTCTTCTTCCTGTGCCACATCCTCTTCCATCATCGCCCGAAGTGTTTTTTCAAGGAGACATAGAAGTGGGATAGCAACGCTGAGAACAGCGTCATCGGCAGTGGCCATGTTGGTGGAGTACTCGAAATACCGCAATAATCTACACAGGTCTCGTATGGAGGCCCACTCGTTGGTGGTGAAGTATTGCTGTACCGCAGAGTGACTGACCCGTGCGTGCTGCAGCTGAAACTCCACTATTGCCTGCTGCTGCTTGCACAGTCTCTCCAGCATGTGCAAGGTGGAGTTTCACCTTGTGGGCACGTCGCATAGGAGGCGGTGAGCGGGACGGCCAAAGTTCCGCTGCAGTGCAGACAGGCGAGCAGCAGCAGGGTGAGAACGCCGCAAGCGCGCACAGACGGCCCGCACTTTCTGCAGCAACTATGACATATACTGGTAGTTTTTTAGAAATATCTACACCACCAAATTCAGCACATGTGCCTGGCAAGGGATGTGCGTCAAACCGGCAAGGCTCAGAGCTGCTATCAGATTTCACCCATTATTGCACACCACCAGGCCGGGCTTGAGGCTCAGCGGCAACAACCACACATCGGTCTGTTGTTCAATGCCCGTCCACAGCTCCTGCGCAGTGTGGGGTTTATCCCCCAGACATATCAGTTTTAAAACAGCCTGCTGTCGTTTCCCCCGGATGTGCTGAAGTGGGTGGTGAAGGTGTTACGCTGACCCAATGAGGAGGTGGTAGAGGAGGAGGAAGCAGAGTAGGAGGAGGAGGCAACAGGAGGCAAAGAGAAATGCCCTGCAATCCTCGGTGGTGGAAGAACATGCGCCAAATGGCTATCCGCCTCAGGCCCACCCGCCACTACATTTGCCCAGTGTGCAGTTAGCGAGATATAGTGTCCCTGCCCGTGCTTACTGGTCCACGTATCAGTGGTTATGTGGACCTT
>BLSH010480477.1:1330086-1415438 GCA_018402905.1 Glandirana rugosa
GGCCCTGCTGCAGGTACCTGCAGCAGGGGACACGTGCGAGGAGCGCGCGGGGGACCGCCGTCGCCGCCGCGCGCGCGGCGTGCGACGCGTTCGCACGGACACCGAGCCCGCCTGAGCTACAGGCGGCCTCTGGGTGACTAAAGAAAATCGTCGGAGTCTTGCCCCTTGGCGGCTACATTTGTGCCGCCAAGGGGCAAGACACTGTCCCCTGTATGGTCTAGATGACTAGGGACAGTGACCCTAGTCAATCTAGACAATACAGGGCCGGTCGGGACGGGGGGGGTGTCAATCTTGTGTGGGTCCCTTGTGTAAATTGGGGAAGTGAATCTAACTGATCCCAGTGACAGGGATCAGTAGATCTGGTATGTCCCCTGTCACAGAACGGGGAACCGCCGTGTTTACATCGGCGGTTCCCCGTTCTGAGGCTGCTAAAAGAAATCAGTGGGTCTCCGGCGGACATCGAGTCCGCCCGAGCCACAGGCACGCTTGCGCAGCGTGCGGCGCGCGCGCCGCCGCTGCCGCCAGGGGGCGCGCGAGGAGCGTGCACAGGGGACGACGTCCATGGACGTCGTCCCGGCATTTCAGATCCGCGCTGGAGCCGTACTTTGGCAATAGCGCGGATCTGGAGTGGTTAATGTTGGTAATATATTCAGGTAAATGTGCAATTGCATTGCAGCCAATAGAGTTTACAGTTTTTTGGGCTTTTTATATTTTCAAGTTGTAATTCTGCTTGTCAAAAAGCAATAGTTTTGTTTGTTTATGAAAATTAGTATTATTTATAAAGACGTTGTATATCGCAATGGCTAAATCTGTGTCTGTAGTGCATGTTCAAAACTTAATACCATAAATAATAAACATGTTATTTAGATTTTTACTCCAGGAGTATATAATGTTTGTCAATTCTAAAGAAATAATGCATTAAAATTTAAATAAACCCATTCGATTTTAGTCGACTAAAATGTACTGGAGATTTTAGTTGACTAAAATACGACTAAAACTAAAACAATTCAAAAGACTAAAATAAGACTAAAATGGCATTTTAATCAAAAGATTATGACTACAACAAAATTGAAATGTGATGTCAAATTAATACTGTGCTGTACTAATGATCCAATGTTAGTACAGTGATCTCCCCTGCTGTTCTATTGTGTTCTGAAAGGGGAACCCCCCCCCGACCAGAACACCCCAGTCAGCACTCTCAGCCAGTGCTCCTGCTGATCAGGATACGGACGGCAGACCTTTTTTGGTCATGCCCGTTCGACAGAAGCCGACCATACGGCTTCTGTCGGACTGTCTGCAGTATACACGGGCCGAATGCCGGCCGGCTTCTATTGAACCAGCCGTCCAACAATCTGCCTGTGTGTACAGGGCTTAATGCTTAACCACTTCCAGACTGCGCACTGCCTTTTTACGGCTATTTTTAATTTTTTTTTAATCAGAAAGAAGTTTATTGAAAAACACAAACTTACATCTCAGAGAACAATATTTACATAGCCGACAGTACATTCCACATAGATTCCTATTACAGAGTTACTATTAAAGGGTATCCCGCTCCCACCGCCCCCCAAACCAACACCTCACTCCAGCATCATTTATCCGCCCGCCCCGCGGATACCTCCGACCATGTGGCAATGCCACCCACCTATAACAATAGCCTGTCCAGTATTAAATCCGCCGGGGAAAGCCCCGGAGTCCCCAACCATGGTTCCCAGAGGAATCCAACTTTTGTTTTTTCAATAGGAAGAGGGTCATGTGACACATCAAACTTATTGGGAATTTCACAAGAAAAACAATGGTGTGCTTGGTTTTAACGTAACTTTATTCTTTCATGAGTTATTCACAAGTTTCTGACCACTTATAAAATGTGTTCAATGTGCTGCCCATTGTGTTGAATTGTCAATGCAACCCTCTTCTCCCACTCTTCACACACTGATAGCAACACCGCAGGAGCAATGCTAGCACAGGTTCCAGTATCCGTAGTTTCAGGTGCTGCACATCTCGTATCTTCACAGCATAGACAATTGCCTTCAGATGACCCCAAAGATAAAAGTCTAAGGGGGTCAGATCGGGAGACCTTGGGGGCCATTCAACTGGCCCATGATGGCCAATCCACTTTCCAGGAAACTGTTCATCTAGGAATGCTCGGACCTGACACCCATAATGTGGTGGTGCACCATCTTGCTGGAAAAACTCAACTGAACAGTTTCCTGGAAAGTGGATTGGTCGTCGTGGGCCAGTTCAATGGCCCCCAAGGTCTCCCGATCTGACCCCCTTAGACTTTTATCTTTGGGGTCATCTGAAGGCAATTGTCTATGCTGTGAAGATACGAGATGTGCAGCACCTGAAACTACGGATACTGGAAGCATGTGCTAGCATTTCTCCTGCGGTGTTGCTATCAGTGTGTGAAGAGTGGGAGAAGAGGGTTGCATTGACAATCTAACACAATGGGCAGCACACTGAACACATTTTATAAATGGTCAGAAACTTGTAAATAACTCATGAAAGAACAAAGTTACGTTAAAACCAAGCACGCCAATGTTTTTCTTGTGAAATTCCCAATAAGTTTGATGTGTCACATGACCCTCTTCTTATTGAAAAAACAAAAGTTGGATTCAAAATGACCGCCATAAAAATGGCCGCCATGTTCACCACCCATCTTGAAAAGTTTCCCCCCTCACATATACTAATGTGCCACAAACAGGAAGTTAATATCCCCAACCATTCCCATTTTATTAAGGTGTATCCATATAAATGGCCCACCCTGTATAATAAAATATAATTTTATTGGAGTCTTTTAAAAGAAAAAAAAAGGGTTAAAATTGAGCAGGGGAATTCACATGACAAAAAATGTATACATTCACATAAAGCAATGGTTGGATGGTACACATTAACAAGACATACAGATGAATATAGACCACAGGATTCTGTCTATAGAGGCCAGAAAGTACCCAACGCATTGCGAGTTAATGGTACACTACTCTTCATCAGGGGTATGTGGTATATACAGATAATGATCTCTAGATTGATAAGAAACATAATTAGAACTTATCAGAACATGTGCGGCCACATAGTGCCACATGCCTGGCGGAGGGGTCCTGAGTGGCTCCGAAGCGTTACACTCTCTGTGATGTGATCTTTCTTTGAGTAAAGAACTTTTAGACGGTGATCCTTGGTGTGCTGGCGAATACTTACACTTGATTGACACTTCCAGTATCCAGCTGGTAATCGCTGCAGCACCCACCTCTACACAGGCCTTACATTGCCAGAAAGGTGTGCGTTAGGAAAATTGACAAGACGGCCATATAGTATGTCTGTGTCTTGAATACTAACCATCTTGTTAAGGAGACATGGTCACTGCATTACATGTGTAAGCTTCATCAATTTAAAAAAATAGCAACTGCCTGCAATTCACTGAGGTCCACTGGCGGGAGAAGATGCAAGGCCCCCCATGCTTCAGTCACAAAGGGCGCCCCACCCGGCCTAGGGAGGCTTTGGCACCTTCTCTTCTGTATCTGACCCCATAGTATGGGGGCAGATGTGTGCACTTATTTCTGAGCTGGGCTGTGTGCGTTCATTGACACACACAGTGCAGCTCGGTCCTGCCCCCTGCTCTCTGCTCACAGGATTTGACTAACAAAGCCAAGCTTGTTAGAGCAAAAAAGAGGAGAGAAGGCCAGCACCTGGGCACAGTGCTGGATTAATACAGGACTCAAGTAAATATATAAGTATGGGGGGGGGGGGGGCACAGCAAGTGGCAAGATGTTTTTTATCTTTAGAACCACTTTAATTTGTGGCTGGCTGACTAAGGATGAAATAAACATTTTTTAGAACAGTGATGTATATTGTGAAGATTAAAGACTTGCAAAATCTGAATTCAAGGACATACATTAGTAGCAATGTTAGGTGTCTGTTTGGATTTCTAATATGTTTGACTAGATCAGGCAGACTTGAATGAAGATTCATCTTTCATCTCAAGAGGCATGAAAGTTGCCTCTTAATTTAATATCATCGTAGAAATTTTCAACTTAGAGACTGCTGCTGAAAATTTTAATCATTAAAACATGATTAAATAAAAATAATTGATGCAGCGCTTTTTATGACCCAAAAGCAAGTGCATATGTGCTAGCTTTTTGCTTTGGGTTATAAAAAGCGCTGGACCAATTATTTTTATTTAGTATTTTTGAGTTGGTGATTAAACAGCCATGTTTAGTGATTTTTTGTTGGAATGTTGAAGGTTATTTTGAGGTAGTGCTGGGATATATAGCTTTTAAATTAAACAAGATTGAGTACATCATTATTAACATTAAATATATATGAGGGTTGGGCTTTAAAACTTTATTTTAGCTTGCAGGTTAGAAAAGCAGCATTCTAGCTTTCATCCTGTTGTAATTGAACATTCTCCCTCAACCATGTGAAGTTACTTTCTCCTAATATTAAAGGACCTAAAACCCTGGAAAAGTGATGGCAAATCCTCCATGGACTTGACAAACAGAAAACATAAATAGCTTTTCTGCAGGAAACCCATTCTCAAAGCAACTTGCTCCCTAGACTATTGATTTATAGATTCCAATAGTCTATTATGCCACCAATGAAACCTTAAAATCTAAAGGTGTAGTTATTCTCTTCTTCAAGATCAAGAATTCTTCTTGTACTCTGGTTGACCAATAGGTAGACAAAGAGAGATGCTACTTGCTTCAGAAGGGCACTTACAGTGTCAAACCAATTATTTTGGCAAATATATACTGCTGCAACATTAAGCAGGCACCTTTTATATGCAGTGTGTGCTGTGTTAGAGACTGGCATCTTATTGGTTGGGGGCAATTTTAACATCCCCCAGTGGCGGCTGGTGAAATTTTGGGATGGGGGCGCCAGACCCCGCCCTTCCTTTTTGACCCCTCCCACTTCTCATAAGCCCCAGCCCTTTTAGATTTCACCCATTGTGTCAGGAATATACAGCCCAGCATCACCAGATAGGGCATACAGCCTCGCCAGATAGGGGTATATACAGCACTACAAATAGGGATATACAGCACCACAGATAGGGGTATATACAGCACCACAGATAGGGGTATACACATCACCATATAAGGGTATATACAGCACCAGATAGGGGTATACACATCACCAGATAGGAGTATACATAGCATCAGATAGGGGCATATACAGCACCAGATAGGGGTATACACAGCACCAGATAGGGGTATTTACAGCACCAGATAGGGGGTATACACATCACCAGATAGGGGTATACACATCACCAGATAGGGGTATACACAGCACCAGATAGGGGTATATACAGCACCAGATAGGGGGAAAACATAGCAACAGATAGGGGTATACATAGCAACAGATAGGGGTATCCACATCACCTGATAGGGGTATACATAGAACAAAACATGTTTCCAAGCCTTTAACATCTTTATAGACCACTCTATCTCTCCCTATTTACTGGAAACACGTTACTGTTTTGCCCAAAGAAGGGAAAGATCCTGCCTGGTTTTCAACTACAGGCCCACAGCACCAAGTTAAGCATCAAGATATTAATAAATCACATCCCACTTTCCTACTGTCCTTAATTTTGCAAGCACAGGTAAAGTTCATTCCTTGGAGCATAGCATTGAACAACACTGTGAAAGTATTAAATACAAATGATTGGGCAAGCAAAAACAAAAAAGAGGCTTTGGACAGGGCAGCATGAAATTATGGTGGCAATCCCAGAATCTGTGAGTTTTGAAGAAAACGTGCAAAATAATTTTATCATTATACTTAAAACACGTTACAAAAGTGAAGGTAAATGACCAGTTTTCTGATGCCTTTTTGATTCAAATGGGATGTGGCAGGGATGCTCATTATCTCCCCTAAGATTTATTTTGACATTGGATCCATTCTTCAGATGTCTAAACTCTGACATCCTACAAAAAAGGTTTCACCATGGCCAGTAAGGAGTATCAACTTTTGGACTTAGCAGACACTTTGCTCCTATTCCTCATAGATACCCTTACCAAACTTAATAACTGCTTTGAAGGATTTCCAGGTCATATCTAATTTAAAGATAAACTATTCTAAACTGTTTGGACTAAATTTACACTGAGGACAGTTGCAATATCCCAACAATTCTGTTTGTATGGTGAACCATAATGATTACATATTTGGGTATTCAGCTCCATTCAGTCTCTACTCACATAACTACACACCTCTCTTTAGAGATATACAACAAGACTTGAAAATGTGAGACAACATATACCTCTCATGGTTTGGAACCACTGAAGCAATAAAAAAGAAACATTCCCCCACACATTCTATATGTGTGCCAAACCATCCAACTACTTTTGCCCAGGGTTTTGCTTGTTGAAGGCCTTAATTTAGAAAAGTACCACCCCTCAGATAGGCCTCACACATTTATTACTGCCAATAACCAAAGAGGTAATTGGCTTAACCGATTTGAGGAGATATTTCTTGGCATGCCAGCTTGCAGGACTAGTGACCTGGAATGTCCACTCACACAAGAAGTGCAAGGGTCTTATACAAGCTTTGGTGGACCAACCTCTACATCATTCCCTCTCTTGGCTTAAACTCAAACACACCCAGTGTTGGACTCGGTACCATCTGTCTTCCATGACAGAACTTTAATTACATCTAATTCAATCACACCCCCTTGTGGTCATATCTTCATAAACACCACTGTCTGAATAGCCCCAGAGTTTGGCACGTATTTTCTAGACCACTTACCCCTTGGAATCATTGTGCACTTGGACAATCTCTCCAAGACACTTGATTTCAGATCTAAATTCTTTTATGTCTGCCACGTTAACCCGACACAGCACCTGCTTGTAAGGCTTGGGAGAAAGTTTGGTGCTTACACTAACGAGGAATGGTAAAATACAAACCTTACTATTCATAAATTCTAGGAACTAATGTAGAGCTGCCATTTAGGATGCCCATAAGGGAGACCTTCTAATTATTGGACAGTGCTAATGTCCGCTACCACATCCTATGCATAGACATCCAAAAAAAACCTAACTAAAGAAACCAGGACTTTAACCACTTCCTTACTGGGCACTTAAACCCCCCTCCTGCCCAGACCAATTTTCAGGTTTCAGCGCTGTCGCATTTTGAATGACAATTGCGCGGTAGTGCGACGTTGTACCCAAGTAAAATTGATGTCCTTTTTTTCCCCACAAATAGAGCTTTCTTTTGGTGGTATTTGATCACCTCTGCGGTTTTTATTTTTTGCGCTATAAACAAAACCAAGAGCGACAATTTTGAAAAAAGAACAATATTTTTTACTTTTTGCTCTAATAAATATCCAAAAATAAAAAATAAAAAAAATTATTCATCAGTTTTGGCTGATATTTATTCTTCTACATATTTTTGGTAAAAAAAATTGCAATTGGCGTTTATTGATTGGTTTGCGCAAAAGTTATCGCGTCTACAAACTATGGGAATTGATTTATGGCGTTTTTATTATTTTTTTTTTTTTTACTAGTAATGGCGGCGATCTGCGATTTTTATCGGGACTTTGATATTGGGGCGGACATGTCGGACATTTTTGACACTTTTTTGGGACCAATGACATTTATTCAGCGATCAGAAATTTAAATGTCCACTGATTACTGTATAAATGTCATTGGCAGTGAAGGGGTTAACCTGCAGGGGGCAGTGAAGGGGTTAACAGTGTTCCCTGGGTGTGTTCTAACTGTGGGGGGGATGGGTTGGCCAGGACATAACAGATCTAACTGATCACAGTGACAGGGATCAGTAGATCTGTTTGTCCCCCTCTCACAGAACGGGGAACCGCCGTGTTTACATTGGCGGTTCCCCGTTCTACAGCTTTGCAGGCGATCGCGGGTCAGGAGCGGACATCGAGTCCGCCCGACCCGCGGGCACACCCACGCAGCGTGCGGCAGCCGCGCGCGCGCGCCGCCGCCGAGTGCGCGCAGGGGGCGTGTAAAGGGGCGGACATCCATGGACGTCCGCCCGGAGATTCAGATCCGCGCTGTTCGTCTATAGCGCGGATCTCTAGTGGTTAACAGTACCATGCAGATTCTAAAAAAGGGTACATTTTATTCATACAAATATTAAAACAATTGCAATATGCTAAAACTCGAGCAAAACATATATTGTTCTCATACAACTGCAATTCGTTTGCATATCACATCATGCTTTACTCATCATCCATGGCCCATAAAGGTGGTGAGTTGATTACTGAAACGTCAACGCATTTTGTGGGTAAATGGCTCGCTTCATCAGGAAGGCAAGCACAGTGAACGCTACAATTATAGAGAAAGCATGTTTACATCAAATTCCATTTAAAAAAAACAGATTTCTTACATGGACAAAAGGCTTCCATTTTGAAACCACATTTACATTACATACCTGTCGTCTATATATGAATTGCATACATATAAGGTTGCAATAAAGTTGTACGACTTATGAGTGTATCCTCCTGGAAGGGAAGGATCAGAGGCCAATAACATGTGACCCAGAGGTCTGACAAGTAGCAATGGATTCAAGTGATTATTTACATCCTGGTGGTACTTGTCAGACCTCAGGGTCACATGTTATTGGCCTCTGATCCTCCCCTTCCAGGAGGATACACTCATGAGTCGGACAACTTTACTGTAACATTATATGTATGTGATTGCTATATAGACAACAGGTATGTAATGTAAATGTGGTTTCAAAATGACAGTCTTAGTCCACGTAAGAAATCTGTTTTTTTTTTTTTATGGAATTTGATGTAAACATAATTTTGCTATAATATTAGAGTTCACTGTGCTTGCCTTCCTGTTGAAGTGGGCTGTTGAACAGCAAAAAAACACTTTGAAGTTTCAGCAAGCAACTCATCACTTTTATGGGATGATGAGTAAAGCATGATGTGATACGCAAAATAATTAAAGTTGTATGAGAACAATATATGTATCGCTAGAATTTTAGCATATTGCAATTGTTTTAATATTTATATAAATAAAATTTATCATTTTTTAGAATCTGTGAGATACCATTAAAGTCCTGATTTCTTTAGTTAGGTTTTTTTGGGATATTCATAAATCCTCTCTGAAGATGGCCACCCAAGAAAATGGGTACAAGAAACAGTCACGAGGGTACAGGTAGCATCCACGTTACACAGATTCTTCCTAGTGCTGTCGGATCACTGTTGGCAATGTGCCGTTGAAGAAGGCACTCTATTACATATTTGGTGGTCCTGCACCTCTGCCTCTAGCTACTGGATGAATGTCCATAGCTTCATAAATGCAGTGCATGGTAATACCCCAGACTTTACCAGATCCCAATACCTGTTGTACCATTCCAGCCTCACTGTATTAAAATCACTGACAATGCCAATGATCAGCGCAGCAAGTATGTGTATCTGTCCAAGCAATGACCAAGCTAGACAAACACACCCAAACCTTAGCATGTAGACTCCATTACAAAACCATGGAACCACCAGATTATGGCCTCTGACTGACCAGAGACTATCCAGATAGTGGCCTATCCAGATAGTGGCCATCACTTGGCCACTATCTGACTGCATGTTACTTGTCTGGACTTGCGGGGTGATGGGAAATGGATTCTCTCTATTTAAGTTCCTCCACAGTGCCTGCAACTTTATTTATCCTTTGTCCCTAACCCCACCCTCCATCTTCACCCCCTCTTTTCCCCACAAGCTATTATCTCCAATAAACCACTTAACCTTCCATGTGCCCCCTTCCTCAATTTTTGTTTTCATTTCCTCTCTCTTCCTTTCTAGTTTGAAATCAATACCAATACCAATCGCTACCAATTTCCCCCATTCATGTATTCCTTTTGTCTACATTCCCCAACTCCTCCCTTTGCTCCTTCTGCATTCTCATCCCATATACACCATGTGCATTTCTCGAGTCCCTAAGGATTCCAGTTGACAGCCACCCCAAAGTATACCATTGCAAATCTTCTTTAGAACCTATCCCTGTAAAGTGTGTGGAGATGTGCATGGCTTTATTGCTTACATCATGGGCTTCCTCAGGAGACAGTATCAAGAGAGCAATATATTTTATTTTGCATTTAATTTATCATATAGGGTGTCTTTGGAACAAAAAGAAAGGGAAAATGTCTTCCTCAAAGGATCAGACCACATTGAAAACCTGACAGGAATCCTAGCCCTCTCCTCCTCTAAATTATAATAGAAAAAGCTTTACTTTTAGTTTATTTTGTCAGGTTTTACTGCTGCTTGTGTTTGGTTTGGGGAGATTGCAATGGTTTTCACTGCAAGAAGAGGAGAAAGAAAAGGGAACAGGCAACAACAAAAACCTGACAAAAGCCCTAACCCTTTCCCTTCAATTTAAAAAAACAGCAAAAGTTCAAACTTTAATCTTTAAGAGTGACTCTGACCTCATGCACACTGGAGGCCTGACCATCTTTGATAGATGCCTTTCCTCCTGGCAGCACCATAAAGAACACTTGAAGCTTACAAACGTATATAGGCACATTTAGGCATGCCAAGTGCTTGTGCATTGATTCATGTCATTGGCCAGAATAATAATTTATTCTGGCCTTTGCATTTAATTAATACTCAAGTGCTAAATCTGCCTAGAAGTGTTACACGCTTATATAAGCACCAAGTGTTTTTTCTGCCAAAACGTTGCTGCTTCTGGACACGCTGGCAGTGCTTTTTTTTCTGCCTCTGAACTCCTCTAAATGCTTATGTGTGCATGGACACATAGGCTAACATACAGGGGCAGAAAAACAAAAACAACATCAGATGCCCCTAACAGCATTGTCAAAAATGTAATTTGTGCATGAGGCCTGAATGTTCATTGCTAGTCTGCCCAAGGTAAAACCTGCTTTGGCGTATAGAAGAAAGGTGGAATCCTGTCTAGTAAAACTTTTGTAGCCTGGCTGAAAAAGAGTGGGTGGGTTTCCTGGCCACCAGTCATTGACAGTTTTGCATCCAACTAGGAAGCGAGGTACTGCAAAAAGGTAGAGGCTTTTCACAGTATGAGGAGAAGAGGCGGAATAGTTGTGTTACTGTAGGCTACGCAGTTGTTTTTAAGTTTGCTGAACAGAGGTTAAGCAGACCTTGTTTTTCAGTTTGTATACCCCCATAAGGGAATTAATTCATTTATTTTTTTCACTTATTGGAAAATGGAAAAGAAGTGGGCAAGAGCACCTTGAGACTAACACTTTTGTGTGGTCATAACGTGGTGTTTCAGCCTGTTCTCATGCTTTACTTTTTTAAGGCTGGTTTCCCATGATACATACAGTATACCTCCATCACTCTAAAAATTGTCAGGAAAATAAGAAGCCTTACAGAAATGGAAGAGATAAAAATAAAAGAAGATTGCTCAATTTCTTAAAATGACTTTATCATCAAAAATCACAAATTGAATCATTTTGAAAGAAGACATATTCTCCTCCTCCAATTCCAGGCACTAGTTAGAACCTCTGGACAGCACAAAACGATTCCTTAATCTATATCTCAATCACATAATATGATGAATATCATACATAAAACTGTTCACCGTCAGAAGCACTTGTCATTTGAAATAACAGTAACAAAGGGTTATATAAAAATTGTGGCAGGTCATTAAGAGCGTGATCCTGACCTGTGATGGGTTTACTTAGCTGTCTGCTTTGATAATACCACATCATATTTGCTGGGGGAA
The DNA here is from genome assembly GCA_018402905.1 of Glandirana rugosa. Taxonomy (NCBI): domain Eukaryota; kingdom Metazoa; phylum Chordata; class Amphibia; order Anura; family Ranidae; genus Glandirana; species Glandirana rugosa. Next base: position 1,341,732 of record BLSH010480477.1, read on the forward strand.
AATTACATGACAACTTCCATAGTAAAAGCTCCTCTATATTTTTTTTACAGAAACACAATAATGCTACATTTACTGCCGCAAAAATAACTGTTTTATATTAATTTTAAGCTAATTTAGCATTATTTTTGCATCTCTTTCTAATAGGCTGTATTCAGATGTGTCTACGGCTTGCTAAATTCAAATTAAAAATAGTGATTTATGTCAATTTGTTTTTGTACAAAATGTAACAATTTTTTTCTATTCATTCGCAACCATTGACTTTTCCTGATTACTGTGGATTGCCTCTATATTTTTTAAATTTAGTCTGGAAATTTGAAAACATTTGACCCCAATTTTGTACACTAATTTGAACAATGATTACCTTCTCAATAAGATTCCTGTTTTTTAAAATGGTACACACATGTCCTGTTATTATATTATGTAATCTTATAAATATACCCACATCCATAACGGATTGACAAACCTTTACGCACAAGAAAATGGATTCAAAATCTACTCAAGGTGGTACAGGACCCCAGATAACTTTACAAATATCATCCTAATGTCTCTCCACAGTATTGGAAATGTAACACAGCTCATGGATCTTTACTCTGGTAGGACTGCTTGCTGATACTGTACAGGCCTACTGGAAGGAGGTTCACCACTTAATTTACAAAATAACAACTTACTCTCCAGACTACACCCTGGAACAACTTCTCCTTCATCACACATCCCTACCCCAGTCGGCCTACAAAAGGTCCTTAACCCTTCACCTTATCAATACAGCCAAAATGTGCATACATCTACACTGGAAAGAAAACACCCCCCTAGTGTCTCAGAATGGCTCCAACGCATAGGGAAGATTCCTGACATGGAAGACTTAGCCCACCAGGCTGGAGAGATACCAACAAAATTCTGCAAAACCTTGGCGTGTTGGCTACATTTTGCAGAATCGGCGGAATTCCAGAGACTGAGGACACAAAAGTGTCAATGGAAGAAACTCTAATACTGAAAGCAATAACTCAACACACCCCCTCCCTCCCTCTGCTCTTCCTCATACTCTCTTTTCCTCTCAGGATCGACCTTACCTATGACACACTTGCACACTCTCTATAAGCAGCCATCACCTGAGGAGATTCCAGACAACTCTAGATATAACCGCGCATATACGCGTCCACTAATACTTCATCAATTTCCTTCCCCCACCCCTTTTTTTTTTCCCCGTACCTATCTTGCACTACCAGGGGACTACGTTTCCCCTTCACGGTCCTCAGTTGTACTCAAGTGGACGAAAAGGAATAAAATACTTCTGTTAGTTATAATCGCTCAATTTTAATGTTTATTCAGATAATATGTTTTAATCAAGATGCCTCACATCTCGTGAACTGTAATGGATCATCTAGTTTATAATTCATTATCCTTACGGAATGAAAGTACTGCTTAATCTCTGACGAATGTACCAATGGGAGTATGGAAGGGGATGGAAGAGTGGAAGCTGGAGGGATGTGCCCCACCCATTCACAGTTTATTCCCATCAAGGGTGTTGGGATGGACTGGAGGCATATCCAGCATCTCCTGCAGACTGCCACAGAGCTCCACTAACCCACTGTAGCATTCTTTTCATGGTCTGGCTATATTTGTTCTTTAACAAAGGTCTAACATCACATAGAAATCTTGGTTTGAATTTAGATATTGGGGTTAATTTCCCAAAAGCAAATAGGCTTATGACTTTGCAATAGAATTTTCAATTTGCAAGGATTTTTTTCCTTAGATTAGTGTATGTGGTGACAATTCACTTTGTCATGAATACCCAATCATGTTCAAGGAAAATTAAACTAAACTGTATTTTTTCTTTCACATGATTGGAATATGAAAGTTAGCAGAGCTTCACCTAATTCACTAAGCTAAGGGAAAATTCCCTTGCCAAGTAAAAATTATCTTGCAAAGTGAGCTCTTTCAGTTTTTAAAAAGCTATACATTTAAAACGAAGGATAACCTGTAAAGAACACTTGGATCTGTTGCTATTTACTAATTGAACAGAGTGGAGATTTTTTTAAATGTGCTTTTATGCTTTACTGAAACAAAGCATTACATTCAAATGATTCGCCTGAACAAATCTGCAAAAATTATGCATACAGATTGTTGGTTTTTATGGATAGGAGCTCTACTGTTTGCCAAAATTAAGTGATAAATGTTTTGCTACAGCCCAATTTCCTCTGTTTAGGATTTATTAATAACAATAGTTTATAGCTTTCTTTTTAATAGTGTAATCTGTATAAATACCACATTATTCATAATTTTTCCAGCCATGTAGTATAATTGAAGCCAGAACTAACAAAATTAGTTAATATCAATGAAACTATTTACTGTAATAAAATCCAAATAGGCAAAAAAAAGGTCAACAAGACTATATCAATTATGGAAGGATTAACAGCAATATTTAGTACAACTAGAGTTAAACTAGCATGATATTTAAAGAAAATCCATATTACATATTTACCAACCAAGGTACTTATTTAAAAAATATTGAGTGGACGCAATGGACAACATGGAGTCAATTTATTGCAAAAGTATGGGATCCAAGGAGTTTCTCAAGGACCTAAAAATTGATCTGAAGTTTAACACAGGTAGTTTCAGACACAAACACGTGCATTTGCAGACAACACAAATCTATGCCATTTTAAAGGATATGCCTTTTCTGCAATAACCCTTCTGCACTAAGCCTATGCAAAAAGTCAGGAGTACCTATCAATGTTGAGAGATCATCCAGTTTCATGATAAGGTAGTGGATGGTCATAAAAGGACACCACATACACCACAGAAGTCTGGCTCAAGTCACAATGGGGTTGATTTGCTTAATCTGGAGAGTACAAAATCTGGTGCACCTGTGCATAGAAACCAATCAGTTTCCAGGTTCTTTGTCAAAGCTTAATTGAACAAGCTGAAGTTAGACCCCATTGGGACGGATTTACTTAAAATGGAGAGTGCAAAATCAGGTGCAGCTATGCATAGTAGCCAAATAGCTTCTAAATTCAGCTTGTTTGGTTAAGCTTTGACAAAATAAACCTGAAAACTGATGGGCTTCTATGCAGAGCTGCATCAGATTTTGCACTCTCCAGTTTTAATAAATGAACCCCTTGTGTTTAATATAATATCATGTTTTATAGTCACCCACACATAAGAGAAATTTTATATGTTGCATCTTTGGAAAGCATGAACAGTTACCGTATATAGCGCTAATCCTGTAGGAGCCACTGGAATTACTTGTCCAGGTCTTCCCAACTTTTGCCCCGCAGCTAGGCACACAACAGGCTTATTCACTCTTTCTCCAAAGACCAGGCTAAGGGATGTTGTTTTTTTTTTTTTTGAGAACTTTAATAGAGATGATTCTGAGGGAAGTGGTGGGATACTCCAAAGTTAAGAACTATATACAACTGAAAACTTGATCTTCTTTCTAAACAAGCTATGATGAAGTCTGGGCTTGTAACGAACAATATACACTAGAGAAAAGTCCCTTTAAGGAGGAAAGTGTCTGTACAGAACTCTTCAGGACACCAGCCAGTGTCCCCTTTAATAGACCAACAGCTAACTATAACTAGGCACAATAGGGGTGGCTAGAGCACAAGGTCTCCAAGATATTTTATATTTATGTCTGTACTCAAAAGGATAGATGGATGCTTTCTTCTAATCGATGCCCTCCCACAGGTCACCCACCCGAGGCCTTCTCATGGTAGCCTGTTTCTGAGAAGACAGTGTGCCCCCCTCAGGCTGGTCTCCTCCAATCTGGGACAAGAACCCAAGCTCTGTGTACTCCTAGAATATATACAGTCTCCCAGCATGCCACCAGAGTCTGCCTTTCTGTGATAGGCACGGGCTGTATCAATATTCATGCCTCCATTTGCATAGCTCCACGCCTACTGTTTCATCCAGAAACATCTCAAGTTACCTCCCAGATAGCAAGGATAACTTTACACAAATTCGTGGCAGTGTTGAATTGTAAGTCTGTTAACTTTCTGCAAATTTTCACTTACAAGTTGTACACCTGCAAAGCACTTGAAGTACAAGTTCTTGTTGACACTTTTCCAATTTGCAGAAAATATGCATGGCAAGTCTCTAGCAAGAGCAAAGTTGCAGTGATTCTATAGCAAGAGCTCTGCAAGTCTACAACGTGAAAATTCAGCCACAGTGACCCCTGTGGTGGAATGACTAATTCAGTTATCCCACCACAGGACTTGCAGAATGTTTGCAAAGAAAGTTGATCTGGAGTCATGCAATGAGGGCTTGCTGCAATTGTGCAACAAATTTGTGAAGCCTGGCAATACCTTAGCGAGTCATTTTCAAACTTGCAGCACAATTGCTTGCTATCTGGGCTGGATACAGAGAAAGCTATCCAGCAGACTAGCAGCAGCAGAGCACACAGATCAGACCTAACTAGACCATCACAGCTCACTGGATACAGTGAGCCAAACTATGTTTTTAGCTTAACCAACATTTCAAGCCAAACTGCCTACAGTGTGGAAACTAAATTTATTAAAAACAAACTCTAACACGTATCTAACTATCCTAGCACCTACCTAGGAGGGTGCTACACATACATCATATTCCCATATGTACTCAAGATACAAAATTAAAAAGGTTTTACAATTAAATTAAAATTTAACATTGGGAAACCCCTTATCTCTAACAAAAATGTCCCTCCCTTTCCAGACTGACTTTCCAGAAATGATTTACCACTTTTTTTTAATGTATTGCGCTACCTCAGAAACCAGTGATTTCAATTAAATCAATGGGAAAGCAACCTTCTTTTTCATTAATTACCATATTTATCAGCGTATAACATGCATTTTTCCCCCCTGAAAATAGGGGGCAAATCATGGGTGCATGTTATACGCCGATATTTACCTGGCTGCCTGGGGGGGGGGGGAGCGGTGAGCGCCACCAGGCTACACATAGCTGGGATCTCCTGTTTACTCAGCGCTCAGTCACACACAGTCCCGCCTTCTGGAGGGCTCATAGGATAGACATCACATGTCCCGGCATTGAGCCAGTGTTCTGTCTATCATAGGAGCTGTCAAGGAGGCAGGACTGCGTGTGCCTGAGCGCCGAGTAAACAGGAGATCCCTCTGTGTAATTCAGCAATGGAGAGGCTGCAGATGGGCACTGATCAGGCTGCAATGATGGGCAATGGAGAGGTTGCAGATGGGCACTGATCAGGCTACAATGATGGGCAATGTCAAGCCTGCAAATGGACACCAATCAGGCTGCATTGGTGGGCAATGGAGAGGCTGCAGATGGGCTCTAACCAGGCTGCAATGATGGGCAACGGAGAGGCTGCGGATGAGCACTAATCAGGCTGCATTGATGGGCAAAGGAGAGGCTGCAGATAGACACTGATCAGGCTGCAATGATGGGCAATGGCAAGGCTGCAGATGGGCACTGATCAGGCTGCAATGATGGGCAATGGCGAGTCTGCAGATGGACACTGATCAGGCTGCATTAATGGGCAATGGTTGGTGAGGCTGCAGATGGGTACTGATCAGGCTTCATTAATAGATACTGACCCTTATTTTGCTTCAAAGATCTTTATTTAAAATGTAAGTTTTTTTCCTGAAACTTCCCTCTTAAAATTAAGGTGCGTTTTATATACCTGTGCGCGTTATACGCCAACAAATACGGTAGCTTAATATCCTTATTTCAACTTAAACTTTTTAAAATTTTGTACAGAGTGGGAAAGTGTTTTTTTTTTCCTTTAAAATGTTATTTGCTAAGTCCCTGAGGCAGTGATTTCTCTTCTCTTCCTTTTGTGTTGACAGGAAATAAGTGGAAATTTCATTCATGTTTGCAATGACAGCAGTAAAGTCCCCACAGATGATCCAAATGTTATTCATTCTGTTAGCAAATGAGTTTATTTTCTGCTTGTGCTTGTACAATGGTATTTCCCTTACTTTTTTTGACACCCCTCAAATAGACATGAATTGAGGTGAACTCTCCCAAATGGGGACACAGAGAGGAAAAAACTGTAAAGAACTGGTAACTCTTCCACACTCTATCCAAAACATGTTGGCAGGAGCTGGTATTTAAGTATACCTATTACTAAATAGAAAATAAACCACCACAGAACTGCAAAATATGCTTTAGCTATGATCTGATAATGAGCAATGAGTATCGTAGTCTTAAGGCTTTATATTCTCTGTTGGTGGCATCCCGTTCTCCATTTTATTTTGATTTCTTGGGTGGGCAACAGTAAATAGACGATCAGCATATTTCCTCAATATAGTTCTGTTCTAAGAGAACTATTTTTGAAACAGTAGTATGTATAAATAATGTCTACTAGGTGAAAGCGTTAGATAAGTTTGTGCTTGTTGGCTTCCAACACTCATGTGTTTTTTTGTTTAACCCCAAACAGTCTGGCAATGTACTTCAAAGGTAAAAGGCATAACACAAAGCAGTTTAGGCATATTTAGATAAGATCATGCAAATTCCAAATGTTAACTCCCTGTAGGACTGGCATTTTGAAACAGCACCAGCTTCTCATTCTCTTCGTTAAGTGATGATGTGTGATTGCACAAGAAAGACATATCAAGCTCTTTTATAAGACAGATGAGTGCTTGTTCATCTCTCAGCTTAGATATAAGCAATATTTTGATTGGCCCGTCAAGACACATTGCTGGCTGAGGTCTAACAACCTTCAGCCAAGGGGATGAGCAACTGACCTACATCTTTGCATCCATCAAAGAGAAAAAATATCTGTCAAGCATGGTGGGAAGGAAATCTTGGACATAACCGAAGACAGTAGATGTCATCAAAACTCATTCAGATTATGACTAGTTTCACATTCTAAAACAAGGCTGCAGTTTCCCAACATTTTATTCATGTAGATCCTTCCTGTATTCTCCCCTTGGGAAAATAACAACAAAAAAAATCAGATGCTAAATCCTCTGGAGAAAATATTACTTGTAAAGAAATAAGTTAGAATATATTCTTAATATATGTCTGGAATGTCTCTTTCTCCTATTTAAACATCTGCTTTGTCGTAAGTAATTTCTAGCTGCGTGATTCAACCTTCACCCTTCAAATATGAGATACTCTGGCAACGAAACATCATTTTAATTTAAATAGAAACATTCTTTTATCCTTGTAGGCCCACACATAGTTTTCTCTCTTAAGCCAGCACTAGTATCCAATTAAAAATAAGTAAACCTAAAATATTAAAGTATATACAGTATGCAAGCACAGAAATTGAGTTATAAATGCAATACAGAGTGTATCTATAGCCAAAATGTTTTTTTTTTAATTTTTTGCATAGAGTGGAGAAGAGTTAGAACCCTTGTTAAAGTGTTTTAATGCTATCTGTATTTGTGTTGGGATATTCACTCTCTGCATCCTGGTGAGCACTGCCACTGTGACTAAAACTCCCAAATTGTAAGTTGTTATTTCAGCAAGAGGTGAGGGGATATTTTCCAACGGGGATGCTTGTTCCTGATCAAAAGGGAAAAGAGAATTGCTCTTAATTTCTGTTGGTCCACAGAATAGGAAGTAAACAGAAATCTGCCCATGGCATGTAGATGACACCTGAGATGTTATTTTATGTATTTCCTACACTATCCAAAACTGAAGAAAATAAAGTTTTAGGCATAAAAAAATTGCCACCTCTGGCATTATCCTCCTCAGAACAGCCCTTTTGATGGAACAAACACTGACTGTTGAGCATTGATTTGCTTTGATGTCAGCTACTTGAGGGAACACATTACCAGATCCTCAACAATGGCCTGCCAAGCCTTTGCAAAGCAGAGTGAAATGTAACCTCCCTAGAGCAAACAAGATGGATAACACAGTGTCTGTGAAAACAGATAATCAATTACCTTCCACTCCTTTGCTTTAGAGTCTGCTCAAATGTATTCATAATACAAATAATATATCTGTGGAAGAGGAAGTATTTTACAAAGCCTAGATAAAACTATAAAAAGAGGGAAAGGTTTCTGACGTATTCTTCTTCAACACAACAGAACTTTAATGCTTTAAAAATGAAAGTACAAAACTACTAAAGCAGGTCACTTGGCAGAACCAACACCACCATTGCAGTATGTCCTTTCATCTCTCAAATAGGCTACTTATGCCACTAATGATCTCTACAGCTATCTGTAAATTGTCACTTTTCCCACTGATAATCAATGTAATAGGTCATTCTACTCACTGACTATAAATGTAAGGGGCATTTTCTTACTAACCACTTGTCAAATAGGGCATTCTACCCATTGACCAAAAATATAAAGAACATTCTTCAAACTAACCATTATTGTAAAGTGGCATTCTTTGTAGCACTGACCATCAATGTAAGAAAAACTTCTCCACTGATCACCAATGTAAGGGAGAACTACACTGACCACCAATGTAAGGGAGCACTTTTACACTGACAAGCTATGTAAATAGGGTCCTCTCCCCTGACCACCAATGTAAGGGGACACTATCAGTTTCTGTGTGCATTTCTTTTTTGTCCATGATAATTATTCATCTAATTTAATGATTATTAGGGAAAATAATGTTGTGTATACAGGAGGGAATGCTAAAAAAACAACATTCTGCCCTTGATGTCAAATACATCATCTGCATTGGCCTCAGAACAACATTCGTTATCAGAACTACCTCAACTTTGTTTGCTATTGTCTCATCCTAAATCCCTAATTGCCTGCTCATTTTTCTACAATATATTTTTATGTTGCTAGTTATAGGACAGCAATAGACAACCTCTGTAAACTATCTGATATCTGTAAAAGCAATGGTCAGCTGCTATAGTTTATTGTCTATTGCAGGATGTTATTGGTTTCTGGTCATCCTTCAGTACTTTCTAGAAGTCTATTACACATCGATGGCCGCTAGTAGTCTCTTCCAACATTCCAGTGACTTCTAAGAATCTCTTACATCATGATGGTGTATCTTGTAAGGGCAGCGCTGTTTTTAGGTTTTGTGCTGCCCTAGGCCTGACTAAACTCATGCACCCCCCTAATTTAAATATGGGACACCCCTTCCTGTATAAGACCCACCCTGACATTCCCTAGTGGGGACACTAGTTCTGAGGGCCTTGGGGGGATTGGAATGGATTTGCTTAAGAGATTTCCTCACACTTCCTGTTTTGGATATGGGGCAGCACAACAACTCGTTGGTTGGGGCCCACCACCTGGGCCCCTTGGGACGATCGGGTCCCCTACATATGTATGGGCTGTCCCCCTCTGATGGGGGCCTGCCGGTATTGTCATACCGGCAGCAAGTGCAGCCGCTTTATGGGGGGTGCCAGATCGGTTTGTCTCCCGGCCCATTCCACCCAATAAGACTAAAAGTGTAGTGCAAGCCATCGGGGACTCTTTTCGTGCTGCCCCCCTGCAAAGTGCCACCCTAGGCCTGGGCCTTGTTGGCCTAGGCCAAGATACAGTGTTGTGTAAGGGTCATAGTAAAATGGGACAAGTCACTGCCGGCACCACACTATTTCACCAGGTCTTTTATGCTTTAGCTTCATTTGATATGGCAGTGCCTGTTTAGCAAAGTTAAGTTTTAGTAAATAACATTGGTTGAGTTTTTATCCATAAAGAAGGACAGTTTATTTTTGTAAACTGTTTATGCTTTTTACATTTTAATAGTTTTAGTTTTTTTTTCCAAGTCAGTAAAATTAGTCATTAGGTATTGGCAGCCCTGGGTAAAACATAGGTGCTAGAACTCAGGACATGTTACATCCTTAGTTTAACTACAATCCAGGCTGTGAGGTCAACTTTAATAAGAGACAATGGGTAGTGGAAATATCAGTTAGCAATTCAACTCTTGAATGTATTGGACCTTATGAAAAGCATCCAGCTTGACCAAATGAAGGTAAAAGTCTCAATTATTTTCTTGCTCGTAGTCACCAGATTCTTCAAGTGCATGATGTCATCGAGAACTATCATAGAAAGGGTTTTTCTCCATTTTTCAATGATGCAAGATATCTACTCTTACAACTAACAGGCAAAAACTCTACACAGTCTCCCGATTACTTCTATCTAACAGCCAACAGTCGTTTGTTAGATTTACACACAATCCCCCAAAGCCCCTTCTTAGGATGAATGTCATCAGAGGACTGAGGGCTGAGATGCAGAAGGTGCACCATTCTTAATAGGAAATCAGGCAACTGTTTCACACTCTGGAAGAACTGGAGTGCCCTGATCTGTGTTCTGTAAACATATGGGGAAAAACTAGTATTGGCAGGGTTTAAAACCCACTTAACACAGAGCTCGTACCCCATGTAAATGTTAAATTGCTCCATGGTTTGCAAGGCTTCACTGTCTTCACAGAACCTTTGCTAGCAGAAGTGGCTCCATTTGTTGCCAGGGTCCTCACAGTTCTCCTGCAAGGTATAGTACTACAACATGCAGTTAGAATTCGTAACATGAAGACTTCTCCACTCCACCTGCTTCCTGGGAAAGCAATAGCAGAACTGGCCTTAATCACAGACATGATTGCCCCCAAGGTTGGTCACATAGAGCTCCAAGCGTTTCATGGTCTTCGATATGTGGCCAGAGTAAATAAGACTCGGTGGTTGGCAAGAATTAAACTGGTGGGAAGCCACACTTAAAGAGTGGGAAGCCACACAAATGCTACCACTTTTACAACTTGATACACTGACCAACTGACACACACTCTTTTAGAAGTTAGAAGTAAAGGTATCTGTTGGATAAGTGGTCAGAGATGCTTTCATAGGGGGATCATGACCTGGGCTGTAGCAGAAGGATTGAACATAAGATTTCCACAGGATCACATACCTCAACACCCCCACCAAAAAGTCATGGGAATGCATGAACAGATGAGGCAAGACATGGATGATTAAAGAGATTTAGAGCCTGTCAGTGGCTTCAGTTGCATTGAAGAAGAAAAGGACAGCATCCTTCACTTCTGTGTGGACTATAGGCACTTGAAAGCTGTTAACATGAGAGATGCCTAGCCTCTATAATGGACTAAGGACTCCCTTGTCTCTCTAAGACTGGACACATTTTTCTCCACACTCAATCTACCCAGTGGGTATTGGAAGATCCCTGTTGCCAAGATGGACTGATTGAAGACCACTTTCATTACTCCCATACTTTTGTGTCAGTTCAAAAGGATGTCCTTCCAGCGGAATAAAAAGCCCACCACATTCCAGAGGACAATGGAGAGCTGATTTATGAACATGAACCTCGATTGTATCCTGATCTATTTGAGGATTCTTTTGCACACTTAGATGCTGTGTTGGCTTGGCTGCACAAGCATGGGCTGAAGCTAAAACACAAGAAGAGCCATCTATTTAAGTGAGAGATTGAATTCCCAGGACATGTCATCTCTAGAGAAGGCATACTCCCCAGTCCCAAGAAAGTAAAGGCCACATAGGAATGGAGACCCCCCCAGTGACTGTGGCCAAAGTCATAGCTTTTCTTAATGGTGTCGTATCATCCTAAGGCTCGGTATACTGTACCCCAGAAAAATGTTCCCCATTGACTCATTAAAGACCTAGCAGGTTGTGTTGCCTGAGCCCTCTCTGTGGCAGAGAAAATCCCCATGAAAGCTGGTTCATGAAACAAGCCAAGTGTTTGGGCCTGTTCTGGTTGGTTGAACAGGCCTCCTGACACTGTGTGGTCAGTTCAGTGTTGAAGAAGCTGAGGCCTGGATCTACGTTTCTAGCGGCTGTCCACAGAAGATACAGTGGGATCAGGTACCCTCTTTCAAAAGTGAGATCTTCTAAGAATGATGCCACTCATTTGGCATTTCCGTACACTACCCCATACCACCCACAAGACAATAGGACATGTGTGTGGTTCAATCACACCCTGATACAACTACATGAAAAACAAAAGAAAAAGGGCCCATTACTTGGCTGACGTGTTCTGAAATACAACCATACAGTACATTTCTCAACAAGTCACTTACCCTACCATGCTATGTTTGGTCAGGGTGGAAATGCCACCTGTCTTAAATGTAACAGTTTGTTAAAGAACAGTTATGGGTGGAGCAAGGACTCTCACCTTCAGTATGAGAGGAGAGTGCTAGTCTGATGTATAGGTGAAAATTAGCATGAAAATACGATATTCAGAGAAAATGAACCCAAGCAAAACTATGACCCCCACATCATGTATACTTCTCAAACCCATTAACACATACAGAGAGGTTTTTGAAGAACTTGCCCAAATTTGTAACCTACAAACATCTGGCACCAAAGGTTCAGTGATGGCTAACTTCCACCATTTTCTCCAAGATCTCCAGGAGAAGCAATGGATCCTGACAATATTATACAGCCCACTGGTCACCCAACTCAGTCTCATGCCATTTGAACCAAAACCCAACTCAGTTGGAGCCCTTTGAACCAACAGCCACTAATGTGCCTGAAGACAGAAACATGTTTCCTCTTGTCTCGAGACTCAACTCTTGGGCGATTCCAGAGAGCAAGGTTCAGGAGGCCCTCTTTACACTTTGTGCAGGGTGAGTTTGAATGGTCTGCAAACTTGCCAAGGACAGCACATTCACATTGGATTGAGCGTAGCGGTGGGTCTTTTTACTCACCATGCTTGCACGCTGGTGCAGGCACCTTTAACTCTCTTCTCATGACTCCATGGACTCCTGGGCATTCTCAGTGAGGCCATACTTGATGAGGCAGAGGTATCCGGGCAAGTGATTTGCAGCCAGGTAAGAGGCCCTCCACTGTCAGGAGCCTAATAGCACACAGCTTCTCCTGAAGGCCCAGCTACTGTGGGAAGCACCTCTACAATTGCCATAAGAGTACTCTATGTGCAGCGGGCTTCCCTTTCCACTATGTGAGTATTGGATTCTTCCAGTTGTCTCTGTTACCAGAACTACCCTGAACTTCACTGAAAGGGATGTTGCTTATGATGGTAAATGCGAGTAGCTGTTTGTGTTTTACTGAAGTAATGATTCTCATGGACATTTACATTCTACAAGCAGAAAGGTTTTTAATAACCGTAGTAGGTTAACCGGTTCCCCCCCGCGCGCCGTCTTTTTACAGCGGCAGTGGGGGAGCGCTGCGCGAATCGCCGTAAATAAGCGGCGATTTGCTTTTGGCCACCAGGGGAGTGTGCCCGCGGCTCGGGCGGACCCGATGTCCGCCGGCGAGCCGCGATGAGCAGCTACAGAGAAAGAACGGGGGAACTGCCGATGTAAACACGGCGGTTCCCCGCCCTGTCAGTGGGGCATGAGAGATCTACTGATCCCTGTCACTGGGATCAGTTAGATCTCTCATGCCCATGTTAGCCCAACCCCCCCACAGTAAGAACACACCCAGGGAACACTATTAACCCCTTCACTGCCCCCTGCAGGTTAACCCCTTCACTGCCAATGACATTTATACAGTAATCAGTGGACATTTCAATTTCTGATCGCTGAATAAATGTCATTGGTCCCAAAAAAGTGTCAAAATGTTCCGACATGTCTGCCCCAATATCGCATTACCGCTAAAAATCGCAGATCGCCGCCATTACTAGTAAAAAATAAAAAAAAATAAAAACCCCAGAAATGAATTCTCACCATCCGTAAACGCGGCCACTTTTGCGCAAACCAATCAATAAACGCCGATTGCAATTTTTTTTATCGCAAATATGAGGAATTATATAAATCGGCCAAAAACGGTGAAAAAAAATGTTTTTTTATATTTTTTTTGGATTTGAATTTTAGCAAAAAGTAAGAAATTTGGGTTTTTTTGCAAAATTGTCGCTCTTCTTTTGTTTATAGCGGCGATCAGAAATGACGCAGAGGCGATCAAATACCACCATAAGAAAGCTCTATTTGTGGGAAAAAAAGGACGCAAATTTTGTTTGGGTACAACGTCGCACGACCGCGCAATTGTCAGTTTAAGCGACGCATCGCCGAATTGCAAAAAGTGCTCTGGTCCCAAAGTGGGAAATTCTTCCGGGGCTGAAGTGGTTAATAAAAAGGCTCATCAAGGGCTTCATAAAAGGACTCGCCAAAGGCATTTTTAATTTTGTAGTAAGGGCTGTTTCATTTATGTATTTTGTCATTCTTTCCTTTAAGGCAGCTCACTGGAATTCACTAAATTCTGGTTTAATATCATAGGGAAAGAAGTAATAGTCTTGAAAAATACTTGAAATTTAAGTGGGATCATGAAACATATTTCCCCAGGTTTCATGCAGAAACTCCCATTTGCAAGAGAACATGAATTAATTTTACTTATCAACAAGTGGATACATTTTCCATTGCCTAGTTAATGTTAATATTTTCACATCTTATCTCTCCACCTAAGATAATTTTGGTGTGATGAAACCGGTAGGGCGGAAGAGCCGTGTCGCTATCACCACTCAGCGTGTACATTTACTGCGCAGATTCATGTGCAGATTCAAGTGGAAATTGTAAGTGCAATACTTTATTAAATAAATACATTGCTTTTAAAAGTTATCACACTAGTGCGGTTTTCCTTTATATATCCGGCACGAAACCGGTACGGAACTGAGAGGCTGGGCTGGAGATTTTCTACCCCGAGGGCTCAGTGGAGGCCAGAGATCCACACAGGCGTTCCCTGACCCTCTGTTATAGGGGGTCCAGGGACTCTGGTAAGAACACATCCATATTGGTGGTGGATAGTCACGAAATTGGTGTTTTTCTTTTGGTGGATGATCATCACCACGTTGGGATACATCTTACAGTTTTGGCTCGTACAGTCACTTTTGGATTTTTGTGTTTGAATTTATGGACTCACGTTTATTATATGTTTTATTCACATAAGTGAACATTAACCCAGTTTTGGGTCAGGATTGGTCTAATATACATTTTCTATATATACATATATGAAATAATATTTTTTACACAAGCGCATTATAATTATATACAATTTTGGTTAACCACTTGACCTCCGGAAGATTTACCGCCTTCATGACCAGGCCATTTTTTGTGATACAACACTGCGTTACTTAATTATGTCATTTATTCCCACAAATAGAGCTTTCTTTTGCTGGTATTGGATCACCACTGCATTTTTTATTTTTTGTGCTTTAAACATGATTGAAAATTTTGAAAAAAATAAACAATATTTTTTACATTCTGCTATAAAACATATCCAATAAAAAAATGTAAAAATCAAATTTCTTCATAAATTTAGGCCAAAATGTATTCTGTTACATATTCTTGGTAAAACAAATCCCAATAAGCGTATATTGATTGGTTTACGCAAACATTATAGCACCTACAAACTGTGGTATATATTTATGGATTTTATTTATTTTTTTAATAGTAATGGCGGAGATCAGTGACTTATAGCAGGACTGCAATATTGCGGTCGACAATCGGACACTAAGGGACACTAATATAGTGATCAGTGCTAAAAATTTGCACTATCGCTGTACTAATGACTCTGGCTGGGAAGGGGTTAAATATCTAGTGTGATCAAAGGGTTATCTGTGTGCCTAGCCAGTGTTTTTGTGTACTGTGTTCGGTGCTAGGGGTAGTGATGGCTTTTGTCCCTTCCCCCTGTCAGAACTGAAGTCTGCCTTGTTTACATAGGCAGATCTCAATTCTGTGTGTTTTACCAATGATTTGCGGTTGCCGGTGGACAATCAGTGCCTGACACCCGCAGATTGGCTTCTGCTGTGATTAATCATGGCTGGATGCATGTGATCAGTACAGAGCCAATCAGCACTGTCCAGACTGAGGGTCGGGGGTCCTGCAGCCTCATAGGACAGTCAAAGTAGAATGAAAACTCCTACAAGCTTTAACCAGACACTGATAGAAGTCACAAGACTGCTATATACGGCTGATGAGAAAAGGTATTTACCAGCTTATATATACTAAAATAATTACATTTCCATGTTCTGTGTACTGTGAGAGACCAGATATAGTGAATGTGGGGTCCTGGATTTAGTAAAACTTTAGATATGCTGCAAGTACAGAAAAATACCTGTTGGCCTGGCAGAAATGCAGTGTGCTTCTACATTTCCGATGGAGCTGACAACACATTTCCTGTGTCACACTGAAATCCCAATGAGTCTTCTTGGACTACAGAATACTTCCCACATTTTTAAAGGAGATGAGTAGAGGGAGGGTTGTTCTGTAGTCCGGGAAAATATACATGTGAGTGTTGTTGTCTCAACAGGTAGGCCCTTGCACTACATAGGCTGATCTAAAAGGAGATTGCACAGTCAGATTTTAATATGTGTAGTGAGCTATAGGTTGTTTCACTTTAGGATTCACTGTGAATGTATTCTGCCTGCGATTAGCTGTGAGTAGGCAGCTCTATTGAAAGTAATAGGAGGCTTGCTCTTGTAGGTAATCGCACCTTCTCGCATGTAATCGCTCATGCAGCAATCACATGAGAATGATTGGTCCTGGACACAGACTGCCTGCACCCAGGGCCAGTCACTCGCATGTAATCGATGCGTGGAAGATATGAGCGATATACCAAGTGATTTCATACCCAGGAATCCCTTTGGTTTCCAATGCACAGTAAAAAACACGAGGCTTGCAGCAATAGCCCTCCCTTTCTTTACTAGTTTGCAGAAGAGGGAACAATGTTCAATGTAAAAGCCCTATTGTATTTATAACACACCGTGTTGTCTCCTCTGTATTCTTACTATTATTTCTGAAAGTACTTGCTGCACATTTCCTGCAAGGCTGTGCTCCATTCTTGTTTGTTCGCCTATATAAAATTTCTAGCTAAACCACTTTACCACCGCTAAATTTCCAAATATAGTTTAAAGTTGTGAGTTGATAATAAAAAAAATGTGCAATAAATGTTTTGTTCAGAGCAATACAAAAACTTCCCATCACCCTCCCCAACTAGTCAGCACAAAAAGCCTATTTAAAATGTTTTTAACCTAAAACACTGAAGCAGTTGAAAAGAGGCTTTTAGCACTGACTAGCTGAGGAGTGTGCTGGAGAGTTTTTATATTACTTGATATATTTCCCTGCACGTTCCTTTTGGTAGTTATAAATTCATCTAAGCAGTTGCCATTTTTTGCTTTAATAAATATATCTTTCTATCTGTCAATCAGGGTTAACCACTTCAGCCCTGGAAGGACCCCCTTCCTAACCTGAGCACTTTTTGTGATTCGGCACTGCGTCGCTTTAACTGACAATTGCGCAGTCGTGCCACATTGTACCCAAAAAAATTTACATCCTTTTTTCCCACAAATAGAGGTTTCTTTTGGTGGTAAGTGATCACTAGATTTGAGCGAACCCGAACTGTAAAGTTCAGGTCTGTACAGAACTTTGAAAAAAAGTTTGGGTTCGGGTATTTGATCACGCATGTTGAATAGCTGCAGGGCAGACAATCAACAAGCGTTTCACTGGTTTGCCCTTAGAAGCCATCACAGCCATGCCTACTAATGGCATCGCTGTGATTGGCCAGTGCATCATATGACCCAGCCTGTTTATAAGCTGAAGTCACTTAGTGCTGCAGTCACATGCTCTCTGGCTAGTGTAGGGAGAGGATGCTGCCGGTGCTGTGAGGGACAGATTGCAGATATAATAACATCTCATCCTGCATTACAGAACAATCTGATTGTGGACTAGATAGAGATTACTACTACTACTGCTTTTAGGGACAGATTGCAGATCTAATAACATCTCATCCTGCATTACAGACCGATCTGACTGGACTAGGTAGAGTCCACTGCTGCTTAGAGGGACAGATTATTGTTCTCAAATCATCTCCTAGTTCTATAGGGTCAGGTTCCTGCTGTTGCTGTAAGGGACAGATTATTGTTCTAAAATCATTTTACTCCCTTTTGCAGCCCTCTAGCACTTTCCAGGACTTTTTTACAGTAATTTTTGTGCCGAAAAAGTTCTGGTCCCCATTGACTTCAATGGGGTTCGGGGTAAAGTTTGGGTCAAGTTCGGTAGCGAACCTGGACTTTTTCCCGAAGTTCGGCAGAACCCACCGAACCCGAACATCCAGGTGTTCGCTCAACTCTAGTGATCACCTCTGCGGGTATTTATTTTTTCCTCTGTAAACAAAAAAAGAGCAATAATTTTGAAAAAAAACATTATTTTTTTTTACTTTTTTCTATAATAAAAAGCTAGAAACTAGTCCCCAAGGGGATTTTTAGGGGTGGATGCTCAACAGAATAAAGTATTCAAGTATATAAAAACGTACAAAATGTATTTAGACCATATAAAATGTCCAGTAGTAGTCTGGAGTGTAATTGAATATAATTGGGATGTGGTGGTTAGCTCCTTTTCTTTTGGGATGAACATTAGGGTTTTCTTCCATTTTTCTATAATAAATATCTCCCCAAAAAATGTAAAGAAACAAATTTCTACCTCAGTTTAGTCCGATATATATTCTTCGACATAAAAAATCGCAATAGGGTTGTGCAAAAGTGATCACGTCTACAAACTATGGGAATAGCTTTATGGCATTTTTATTATTATTATTTTTTTTTACTAGTAATGGCGGTGATCTGCGATTTTTATCAGGACTGCGATATTGCGACAGACAGATCGGACACTTTAGACACTTTTTTGGGACAATGACATTTATACAGCGATCAGAGCTAAAAATAGCCACTGATTACTGTATAAATGTCACTAGCAGGGAAGGGGTTAAACTATAGGAGGCGATCAAGGGGTTAAGTGTGTCCCCTCACTGTGTTCTAGCTGTGTGGGGGCAGGGCTGGGAACTGTAGATCTGTCATATGTCCCCTGACAGAACGGAGATCTGTTGTGTTTACACTGGCAGATCTCCATTCTGCCTCTGTAACAGGCGATTACGGGTCGCCGGCGGACATCAAGTCCGCCCGACCCGTGGACACACTCACGCATCATGCAGCAGGATGGAGAGCCACCGTACAGCTACGGTGATTCGCGCAGCAATGCCAACTTGCCGCCGTTGATCGACATCGGGCGGTCGACAAGCGGTTAATCAATACGGATTGTGACAGAACATCCTGTGTTTGTACCAATTATAAAATAATATCTTCTTCCTGTAAAGAGTCAGACTATGCCATGCTGCTTTATTTTATCTATAGAGGTGAAAATAAAAGACATTATTAATGTCCGCCGGCCACCCGTGATCCTTCCCCGCAGTGACAGAACGGGATCTGCCTGTGCTAACAAGGCAGATCTCCGTTCTGACAGGGGAGATCACACATCCTGTCTTCCTGCTATGCAGGAAGACAGGACCTGTGTGTTTCCCCAGTCACACAGTCCCCCATACAGTTATAAACACCTCCCAGGGAACACAGTTAACCCTTTGATCACCCCTGATGTTAACCCTTTTCTGCCAGGGCCATTAGTACAATAACAGTGCAAATTTTTACCACTGATTACTGTAATGATGTCACTGGTTCCCAAAAAAGTGTCAAAAATGTCAGTTAGGTGTTCGATCTGTCTGCCGCAATGTCGCAGTCCCGCTAAAAATGACTGATCACTAAAATGCCATAAATCTATTGCCTATTTTGTAGACGCGATAACTTTTGCACAAACCAATCAATATACGCTTATTGCGATTTTTTTACCAACAATATGTAGCAGAATACATATTGGCCTAAACTGATGAATACATTTGTTTTTTTACAGTTTTTTTTTTAACGTTTTTATGGCAGAAAGTAAACAATTTTGCTTATTTTTCAAAATGGTCGCTCTTTTTTCATGAAGGCCTCATACACACGGACGTTTTTTGACGCCTGCGTTTTCTGGCGTTTTTTGCAGCTCTCCATGTTAGTCAATGGCCCCATAAAAATGCAGTTGTTTTTGAGCTGTAGATGGCGTCGGCGTTAGTGAGCTGAAACTAGAACCCACGGCCAGCGTGTTCTGAGGCTGTAATGTTTTGGCTTTTTGTTACGCCGACGCCGCAAAATGCCACCTAACGCCAGTTAACGCCAACTAATACTGTACCGGCGTTAAACGGCGTTTTTTAACGCCGCCGTTTTTAGGTTGAAAAGTAGCAGAGGGATGATTTTTTAAAAAAAAAAGCCTATTGACGCTGACGCTCACTAGCGCCGATGCATAACGCCGAAAAAGGCTGATTTTTTTTCCTTGAGGTCGGGCCCGACGTTTTGTTTATTTTTTAAGAAACGTCCTTGTGTATGAGGTCTTATAGTCAAAAAATAAAAACCGCAGAGGTGATCAAATACCACCAAAAGAAAGCTCTGTTTGTGGGGGAAAAGGACATCAATTTTGTTTGGGTACAATGTTTCATGTCTGCGCAATTGTCAGTTAACGTGACGCAGTGCCTGCTCATTAAGCAGAAAATCCTTCCTGTCCTTAAGTGGTTAAATAACAAACATGTCATACTTACCTGCTCTGTGCAAGTGTTTTGCACAGAGTGGCCGAATCCTCTTCTTCTGGGGTGCCCCGGCGGTGCTCCTGGCTCTTCCCCTTCATCGGGTGCGCCCACGAAGAGCCGCTTTCTCTGGGGGAACCCGTGTGGGCGCACTCCCAAGTCCTGCTGCTGCATCCATTGACACAGACAGCAGGACTGCAGTTGTTTTTGAGCTGTAGATGGCGTCGGCGTTAGTGAGCTGAAACTAGAACCCACGGCCAGCGTGTTCTGAGGCTGTAATATTTTGGCTTTTTTTTACGCCGACGCCGCAAAATGCCACCTAACGCCAGTTAACGCCAACTAACGCCAACTAATACTGTACCGGCGTTAACCGGCGTTTTTTAACGCCGCCGTTTTTAGGTTGAAAAGTAGCAGAGGGATGATTTTTTTTAAAAAAAGCCTATTGACGCCGACGCTCACTAGCGCCGATGCATAACGCCCAAAAAGGCAGATTTTTTTTCCTTGAGGTCGGGCCCGACGTTTTGTTTATTTTTTAAGAAACGTCCTTGTGTATGAGGTCTTATAGTCAATATAGTTCTCTGGGGGAACCCGTGTGGGCGCACTCCCAAGTCCTGCTGCTGCATCCATTGACACAGACAGCAGGACTCGGCCCTGCCGCCTGCTCCTGTGTCACTGGATTTGATTGACAGCAGCGGGATCCAACGGCTCCTGCTGCTATCAATCTGTCCAATGAGGACCCGAGACAGCGGCTGGAGTTGCTGGGCTCGTGCACATTGCTGGAACGATCGGGTTCAGGTAAGAAAAAGGGGGCTCTGGGGGCTTCCGAGGAACAGAAGGTCTTTCACCTTAATGCATATAATGTATTAAGGTGAAAAACAACGAGGGTTTACAACCCGTAATTTTTCCTTTTGATTGCTATTTTTTCTCTTGTCATGTTCAAAATATGTACAACATTTTAAAAAAGCCATTATATGATTTGTAAATAATTTTGCAGTGCTTTTTAGCAGAATTATAATTTTAGTGTCACTGTAAATGGGACAATTTATAGATAAAAATGTATACTTTTAATCTACAGTATTTGCTATTTTTTTTTTTTTTTGTCTATAGGTTGTATAGAATATAAAATAGTTTTTGCTAGACTATTACCAAAAGAAAACCTGGCACATTTTAAGACAAAAACAAAAAAAAAATCAATAAATGTATTACTTTGCTATCCTACGTAGTGACAAAGTTATCGCCGAATAACAGGCCCATAAAAGAAATATTAAAATTGTTCTGTTCCATAAAGGGTATATAGGGGAAAGAGCTGAACTAGTTATGGGTCAGCAAAATAAAATGTCCAGAAAGAAGCCAGAGGAAAGTCTGGTGCAAAGGATTGTGGGCTAACATTTTAAAGTAATTGATACCAAGCACTGATTCAGCCAAGGTCTTTCTTCGCCCAAATCCGATTCACTAAATCTTTATCACTCTGAAAAATGTCACAAAATCATTTTTTGTGTTCTCACAATGCAAGATGCAAAGAATTTGAGGTTGATTCTTCAATAAGTTTCAGGTGGTAAAGTGGGGCTCTGAAAATTAGACAGCTCAGTTTCTCTTGCTGTAAGTAGAGCTGGCCATAGATGATTTGAAATTTGGCTAGTTCAGCAGGGACTGCACACGTTTCAATCCATCTATGGCTGTCACCATTCGTAAGAAGTCAACCTAGGTTTGTTGGAAATTTTTTGTTCCATCAGATTACAGTGGGAAAGATTCCTACATGCACCTTACTTGTGTGGATGGGGGAATCCGTTTAGTTTTTTTTTTTTAACAATTTTCTGGCTGATCAAAAAATAACTGACCCATCCATCGATTTTACCACGATTTTGCCGCGATCTCAGGGAATGCCTGTGTAAACTTGAGGTCTATGGACCTCAACTCGCATCAAAGTCAGACCAAAGTTGTGCAGGGCTACTTTGAAGTCGGTGTGACTTGAAGTCGCATAGATATGAATGGTACTCATTGGAACTCATGGGGTACGACTGGCATGCAACTTTGCAGTTCCAAGTCGCAGGACAAGTCGTACAAGTGTGAAAGGAGCCTTAGTGATACTTAGCTGCTGACAAGTGAGATTGAGTCTTTTTATGGAAGTTTAGGCTAGATCATTGGTAATTAAAAATTTAACTTATCTACTTCCGGACTGTCCACCGCACATTAACTGCAGCAGGGTGGCCCGGCTGCACGAAACAACATATCTGTACGTTGTTCGCTCTTCCTGGTCTGGGGCGCGTGACCCGCTCGTGCTGTGATTGGACACAGCAGGAGCCAATCAGTGGGTCTGGCAGCCACGGTGGCCACTGGCACCCGCAATCATTCGGGAGAATAACAGAATGTTAACAAGGCAGACCGTCATCCTATCACTGAGGAGGGGAGAGTGATCTTTGATTCCTACTAATCAGGAACACAGATCTCTCTCTTTGTCTAGTGTCAGCATCCCCCACACAGTAAGAAAGCACACATAGGGAACATATTTAACCCTTTGATTGCCCCTGACATTTATACAGTGTCAGTGCATTTTTTAGCACTGATCAGTGTATTGGTGTCATTAGTCCCCAAAAAGTGTCACTTAGTGTCCAATTTGTCTGCCGCATTGTCACAGTGCCGCTAAAAATCGCTGATCGCCGCCATTACTAGTGAAAAAGAAATCCCTAAATCTATCCCATAATTTGTAGATGCTATAACTTTTGCGCAAACCAATAAGTATGGATTTTTTTTAACAAAACTATGTAGCAGAATACAGATTGGTCTAAATTGATGAAGAATTTTTTTTTTACATATTTTAATCGGGTGTGTTTTATAGCAGAAAGTAAAACATATTGTTTTTTTTTTTCAAAATGGTTGCTCTTTTATAATGCAAAAAATGGCCTGGTCATTAAAGGGGTAAATCCTTCCAGGGCTGAAGTGGTTAAAATGGTATTAAACTCAAAACCAAAAAATGTAATATATTACAGGTTACCAATCATTAGATGTCTTGACTGCATTTGTTTTCTTTTTTTAGGATTTTTCCCTGTGTTTTCACCTGGGACTCTGACCAGTAACACTCCTCCTGTATATGAATGCTGATGAAAGAGCACAGTAAGTATATTTGGACAGTAACATTGTCAATCTGGTGGGAAAGGAGTGTAATGCCTCGTACACACGATGCAACGGTCGTACAACCGCACATTCAACTTTTGCCCAAAATCGGCTGTTGAAGATTGTGTCTGGCGTACTGACATGAGTCAAGTAATCATACAACAATGCCGAACGTAGTGACATGTTACAAGCGTATAAAGATTAAGTTCAGATGAATGTGATTTGTGAATTAGGAACGTAGGTTTACTGGAACTGACACTTTCGGGCGTTCCTGACTTCTGAGCATGCGTGTTTTGCACATACATCTTTTGTTGGGCCAACTTCTGTACACACATGTCAACAGTCGTACAACAGCTTGTTGTACAACAAAAGTTTTCTAGTCTGCTCAGCGAACTACTGTTGTACGACTGTTGAACGCCGGCTGCTGTAATCGCGCGTACTATCGGTTGGATTATCGTACAACAAGCTGTTGTAAGACCGTTGTTGTATGACCATTGCATCGTGTGTACGGTCTACTAGATTTACTAGCAGACTTAAATACACTAAAGGCCCATACACAAGGTACAATAATTGGCCAACAATGGTTGTCCAACAGCCTGTTGCCCGATAATCCGACCGTTAAGGCCTGTACACGCGATACAACTGTTGTACAACAATGGTCATACAACAGCTTGTTGTACGATCATCTGACCGTTAGTATGCGTGATTACAACATCCGACGTGCAATGGTCCTACAACAGAAGTTGGATGAGCAGACTAGAAAACTTTTGTTGTACAACAAGTGGTACCGTGTGTACAGAGAACTGGGGCCAACAAAGCTGTACTGTGCAAAACACGCATGCTCAAAAGTCAGGAACGCTCAGAAGTGTCCTTGTGTAAACCTGTGTTCCTAATTCACAAATCACATGCACCTGAACTTCCTCTTTATACGTACGTAGCACGTCACACATTAGGCTTGGTCGTACGATCGCTTAGTGCACGTCAGTACGCGAGACACAACAAGGCGTTGACCAATTGTTGGCTCGTGTGTACAGAAGTTGGCCCAACAAAAAGTTGGAAGTGCAAACACGCATGCTCAGAATCCAGGAAGTGTTTGGTCGTGTAAACCTGTGTTCGTAATTTACAAATCACATTCACCTGAACTTCCTCTTTATACGCTCGTAACACGTCACTACGTTCGGCTTTGTTGGCCGATTACTTGACTACCGTCAGTACACTAGACAAAACCGCCAACAGCCAATTTGGACAAAAGTTGGACGTTCAGTTGTCCAACAATCTGCGCGTGTGTACGAGGCTTGACAAATTAAAGCCAAACTCCAGCTAACACTTTATAAGCAGTATAGCAAACAGTGTTCTTTTCCTTTTGGAATAAAGGTTTTACATAAGAAAATAAAAGCTGATACTTGCAAGCACCCGTCAGTGTTTAATGGTTTGTCTCATCCCTGTAACTAATGCAATCTGCAAGACTGCTGGTTC
Organism: Glandirana rugosa; assembly: GCA_018402905.1. NCBI lineage: Eukaryota > Metazoa > Chordata > Amphibia > Anura > Ranidae > Glandirana > Glandirana rugosa. The sequence goes on from BLSH010480477.1 coordinate 1,366,534, forward strand.
TTTTGAGAAAAAAAAAAACTTACTGGCTGAATCACCAGGTGAAAGTAGAATAAAGATTACCTACAAAAGAAATTGAATGCAGACATCACAAGTAAAAATGTGTAAGCTGCAATATAATAAATGTTTGCTTATGGGTTTAACCACTTAAGGACCGAGCTTCTTTTTGAGAGTCGGTGTTTGAAAGTTAAAATCAGGTTTTTTTGCTATAAAATTACTTAGAACCCCCAAATATTATATATTTTTTTCTAACACCCTAGAGAATAAAATGGCGGTAGTTGCAACACTTTATATCACACCGTATTTGCACATCAGTCTTATTTTTTTGGAAAAAAATCACTTTTTTGAGTTAAAAAATAAGACAACAATAAAGTTAGCCCAATTTTTTCCATATTGTGAAATATAATGTTATGCCGAGTAAATTAATTCCCAACATGCTTCAAAATTGCGCCCGCTCTTGAAATGGCGACAACTTTGGCACTTAAAAATCTCCATCTGCGACATTTAAAAATTCCCGCAGGTTACCAGTTTTGAGTTACAGAGTAGTTCTAGAGCTAAAATTATTGATCTTGCTCTACTGATTATGGCGATACCTCACATGTGTGCTTTGAACACCATTTTCATATGCGGGCAGGACTTACATATGTGTTCGCTTTTTACGTGCGAGCTTGGCGGGATGGGGCGCTTTAAAAAAAAAATATTATTATTTTTTATTTTACTTTTTACTTTTATTTTGACACTGCCCTTTAAGAAAAAAAAATGTGATCACATTTATTCCTATTACAACAAATGTAAACATTCCTTGTAATAGAAAAAGGCATGCCAGGACCTCTTAAATATCAGATCTGGGGTCAAAAAGATCTCATATTTAAACTAAAATGCAATAAATAAATAAAAAAATGACATTGGAAAAAAAAATGTCCCCTATGTCCGCTATGGGTGGAAGTGACTTTTGACGTTGCTTCCACCCTGCAACGCTATGGAGCCGAGTGGGCAGCATCTCCCGCTCACTCAGCTCACAGGCATTGCGGTGGCCGGATCGGATTGTCTCCACTGCTACCGATGGGTTCGGTAAGCAGCAGAGATGACCGGAGCGTGGTGGGAGGGGGGCCCTCTCCCGCCCCTGATAAAAGTGATCTTGCGGTGAATCCGCTGCAGAGACCACTTTTATTTGAAACAGAAAAGGCCGCTGAAAAAAATGATACCAGGGTTATGGTAGCTATCTGCTACCATAACAACGGTATATACTGTAACTTCAAAGGACCGCCATATAATGATGGCGGGTGGCCCGGAAGTGGTTAATACCACTTTAAAGAGGAAATAAACCCTGATGGGTTTTACTTCCTCTTTATTACCCTGTAAAGTAAAAGCATAATGGGCTAGTATGCATTACATGCTAGCCTATTATGTGTCACTTACCTGAAATCGACGCCAGCGCTGTCCCCGAAGTAGGAAGTGTCCATCTTCACCCCTCTTCCTTCTGGGGCCGCGGACTCCGGCGCTGTGACTGGCCAGAGTGGAGTGATGTCACTCCCACGCATGTGTGTGGGAGCTGCACGATCGCAGTGGAGAAACGGCACATCGGCCCGTTTCTTCACTGCGCATGTGCCGATGACGTCAGCACATGCGAGTACAGTGTATATCTCCTAAACCATGCAGGTTAAGGAGATATGCAGGGTACCTACAGGTAAGCCTGATTATAGGCTTACCTGTAGTCTAAAGTGGTTGTAAAGAGTTTAGGGGGTTGCCATATGTTCTTTGTTGAGCAAAATTTAAAACATTAAAATTGAATAAGTTTTTATCATTTTTTAAACTTCTTTACATTTTTTTTCAGCTGTTGGGGTTCACACTTCTATTTTATTTTCGATTATTTTCTTCATTTGATAGGTAATGCAAGCTACTCTTGGCTCCACGACAATTGCATTCTGCAGCTACAATCAATCAAATGGTAGCAATCATCCTCCCTATTCTCTGTTATTATTTGACTTTGTTACTTTCTGGTAGAGTTGTGCGAACACCTGGATGTTCGGGTTCGGTGGGTTCGGCCGAACTTCGGGAAAAAGTCCGGGTTCGGTACCGAACTTGACCCGAACTTTACCACTTTACAAGATTCATTCATTCACAGTAAAATTTGCTAAGCTCATTAAGTGCCAGAAAAATGTAATCCTACAACATGCAAAAACAGAATTATTGTAATATCTAAATCATTAGCAGCTATAGCAACACATTGTAAATGTTCAAGGAATCCAATATATTTTTAAATTACCGCTGATATATTACATTGAACTGAAGAAGCGTCTTTGCATGTTAAAAGACCTCACAGTACATAGTACAGTGTTTGTCCAGTCTATGGCCCACAAAATAACTGATCATTCCATACTGCAAATGTTTTGAAAAAAAAAAAAAATAAACCTATCTTTTGTACTTAATGAGGACTGGTTTTGCATAAAAAAACAAGGTCTGCTTAATAAATTCCCTTGAAAAATATATTGGGGGGGGGGGTGATAGTGATTATACATACTATACCCTTGGATTCTGACTGCAGTGTCTAGATGAAGTTGATGTCATGCTCCTTTTAGTAAGATCCCGGGGAGTGCTGAATATTCCAGGTCTCGCAAAAATATACTTTTGCATTGTGTATTCTCGTGTGAGTTTGGATATTCAGTATTCCCTGGGATCTCGCTGAAAGTACTGTTGCATCACCACCTGCAGTGCAGAAACCTGGGGTAAGGTAAGTATAGTTTCTATCTTTTTCCTCACAGTTTCTTTACTTTTATGCAGCAGTTTATCTTTGGCTAGGGGACTTTGCCTGTTAGTGCAAGATTAATTTTAATGTGTATTTTCATAAAAAAAAGTTCTCATTGGCAATTTTTCTCCTAGATCAGGGGTCTCCAAACTCTCCAAACAAAGGGCCAGTTTACTGTCCTTCAGACTTCAGGGGGGGGGCAGACTGTGGCCAGTTGGAGTAGAAAATGCCCCAGCATCAGTGGGAGTAAACAATGCCACATCATTGTATTTAGTCTGAGGAATAGTGTCTTATTATTGTATGAGTGTGAGCAATAATGTCCCATCTATGATGTCAATAGGAGGAATAGTATCCCATGATTGGTATCAGTGGGAGGAATAGTGCCCTATCATTGGCATTAGTGGAAGGAATAATGTCCCATCAATGGTGTTAGTGGGAGGAATAGTGCCCCATCATTGTTATTAGTGGAGGGAATAGTGCCCCATCATTGGTGTTAGTGGGAGGAATAGTGCCCCATCATAGGTGTCAGTGGGAGCAATAGTGCCCCATCATTGGTATTAGTGGAAGGAATAGTGTCCCATCATTGGTGTTAGTGGGAGGAATAGTGCCCCATCATAGGTGTCAGTGAGAGGAATAGTGCCCCATCATTGTTATTAGTGGATGGAATAGTGCCCCATCATTGGTGTCAGTGGAAGGAATAGTGTCCCATCATTGGTGTCAGCTGGAGAAAAAGTATCCCAAGGGCCGAATAAGGGCAAGCAATGGGCCGCATCTAGCCCCCGGGCCACAGTTTGGAGAGCACTGGTCTATATAAAGAATCCAGTCAAATTTAACCAAATCATTATTTTCATTTGCTGTGTTTAATGATGCTTATCTAGGAAAAGATTTTTTTAAACCAAGAAAATCAATGTCTAAACATTTTATTGTTGTATGTATGGCCAGCATAAGCCTTACACATACGCATCTTTTTTGGTGCATGTAGTCCCGAACATTTGATAAACCAATATTTCTGCTATTCTGCCATATCAGATTGGCTCACCTATGCTATCCTTGTAAAATTAATGTGAAGTTGACTGTACGTTAAGTGCTATTTTTTATGGCTCTAAAATTGTACAGGAGCATTGCTTCTCGTTCATACTATTTTGAGCCTAAATTGACTTTTGCAAGCATTTCAACTGACTGTTCAGAAATCATGCTGGTTGTAAGCACTCATGTACAAATTTGGCTGTATTCTAGATACAAATTAGGTTTCTTTGAGTAAAACAAAGTGGGATATTTTTCACATTTGGCGGCTACCTCATTGAATGCATGCAGTACATACCCCCTTTCATCATCCCTACTTCATAGCATTTTCGGAGTCGGCAGGCCTGACAGCTCTTTCTCCTGTTTTTGTCGATGGTACACTGATTGGTTGCGGGACACATGTAGTCATTATGACCTGTAAAAAAAATAAGGGTCTTTGTAAAAATCGGCTGGAAGACAATTGAAGTGCATTAATGACCCGGATGACCTTTTGTCCTGGAGAAGGTTTGATAGTGAAAGCTTTTTTTCTAAACATTCACTTAGAAATATGAAACAACCAGGGGCAATTAAGCCTTGACAAAAAGGTTAACATTTCCACACTGAGAACGATAAACCAAAATAAAATTATTTTTTGTAAGAATACAAACGGTATTAAAATGTACCATATGGCCTGTAAAGAAAAAGATGGACTTTTTGAAAATCAGCTGGGAGAGAAATGAAATGTTTTAATGACCTTGATATCCTTGAAATATTTTGTACCAGATGTTTTTATAAGCATTGACTTCACACAGATATGTTTTACTTTTATCAGATTCACATGCTGTCAGGCATTTTTTTTTTTTTTTTTGAAAAGAAGAAAAAGCATTGAAAAGAAAAATTAGAAATGTATAGTGTTCTACTTAGTTTGTAACCCAAGTTGTCTTACTTTTTTTGTTATTTCTTCAAGGACTAAAATTGTACAATTCTGGTTTGCTGTAGTTTTTACACTAACTTTATAGTGGTTTTATATAATTTCTTCACGTATTAAAGCAGAAATAAGCTAAATTAAAACAAAAAAAATGCTGACAGCTAGGATTTTAATGACAGAAGAGACACTATCAATAAACTGATCAGTGGCTGAAGCTGATAGGCTGCAGCCACTTTTTGATGAAAGTTTTCCAGCGTGTCCATTCAACAGAAGTTGATTTCATGATTAACTTCTGTTGAAGAGGGAGGGCCAAACAGATCAAAATGTGCCCAGTCCCTGCTAAACCAACCGAATTTCAATCTATATATGCCCAGCTCTCTCCATTATGAAAATCAAGGAAGGTTACAGTTACCCCTCGCAGATATTTCCTTGAAATATTGGTAGGAACATCATTAGCATAATTGTGGGCTACAAATCAAAACCACCGTGGTAGAAAAATGTATAGGTACCCACTGGCTGTGTTGCTCATGTTATTGAATATTAATTATGGAACTTAGCATTACCACATATACAGTATGTCCAATACCAAGGATAAAAGGCTTCTTAATGTGTATTTTCACTTTTGCTGTCAAATTTGAGAAACCCCCACTATATGTTTGTTATGTATTCCCATTCTCACAGCAATCCCTAAAAATATTTTTTAATATATTTTTAATCTTTCTTACCTTTGTAGTTGTTTCTTTGGTTCAGGGTTATACATACTGTAGGACTGCAATTTATTTTGAACAGTTTCAAATTGAATGGAAAAACTGAGAGAAGTGCAGTAACAAACAATGTACCACCCAAGCCTTGAAATATTTACCCTTTGCTAAGGGTACTACTCAACCATTTGAAGTCCATAAAAAGTTTTTAATAATTTTCACACGTGATAAAATCTGCATTTTTTTTCAAGAAAATCACTTAATGTCTTTTGCCTGAAAGTAGAGGCCATGTAAAATAAAATGGTGGCAGATTCCATTTTCTATGCTGTGTGATATTTGCATAACTGTGTATCAAATGTTTATTTTCAGAAAAAATACACTGCAATGAACAACATCCACATTTTGTTGGTAAAATATAAAACATGGGGTTATGTCAAGTAAATTGATGTTTGATTAGCTGCATTCCAAGTCACAGTGTCCAGGGAATGACAACTCTGAACCTGGAAGTGACAAAATTCTTGTACGCTCAATTAGATGCAAAGGTGACTGGGGAATAGATGTTCACCAAGCTCCTCCCACTAGACATCTTGACAAAGTTTACTGTGTTCCCATGCTCCACGGAGGAACAGGAGAGCCCTGGAACAACCATAGATGGCACCTTCTCAATACTGTAAAAGTGTTTGGGGGTATCTGCAAGCACCTGGATAACTTTTGCTGAAAAGCCAGTCACAAATATACAGTCGGTATTATTCCAGTTTGGCTTCAAAAGGGGAAATACACTTTTAGGCTTCCCACTTCATGAACTGATAATAAAAAAGATTATTCTACCAAGCAGATTACATGCATGTTCATAGGATACATGCATGTCTGTCATACATACATTGTTTGGATTATGACTGCCACATAGCGTTCATGGCCATTTTTAATAACACTAAGAAATGCAATAAAGTAAAACCAATGGCAATCATTTACGGCACCACTATAGCAGCTTTACAGCAATGGTTTTTCTGAAACTTGTTTCAATGTAGATATGGACCCAGACAATTCAAAATAATTACAAAATCAACACAAGGTAAAAACTATTATTTTACAATATGCTACATGTAATGTTCAAAATGTCGCAATCATTTGTGTGTTCTTTACTACCAGTTGCAAATTAAAATAAAAAAATAAAATAAATTAAAAGTCCACCCACTGTCATGAGGCTGATTTTAATCAGTTTTCCTTAGAGTTTGGCAAGTACTAGAAATTTCTCTTCTCCATTTTATCTGATTTTATAAATCACAATACTTTTAAGAGGCTGGCATTAGATCAATGCTACGTCTGCCTGTAGTAAAACTTAACTGGTTGTTTTCTGAAGGTAATATGAATGTTCATTGTACCGTAAACTACCTAAAGCACAATTGAACATTTAGTATAAATTAGCCAAATACATTCATAGTTATATAGTTACATAGTTATTCTGCTTGAAAAAAAGACACCAAGTCCATCTAGTTCAACCAAAACAGAAAAAAAGAAAACACTCAAATAGAAAACCTCCATATATATAATCATATACCCACAGTTGATCCAGATGAAGGCAAAAAAAAACATTAGGGTATAATCCAATTTGCTCCAGAGGGGGGGGAAATTTCTTCCTGATCCCCCAACAGGCAATTGGATATTCCCTAGATCGACTTTACCTATAAAGATTAGTACCCAGTTATATTATGTACATTTAGCAAAGAATTCAGGCCTTTTTTAAAGAAATCTACTGAGCTGGCCAGAACCATCTCTTGAAGGAGTCTAATTCACATTTTCACAGCTCTTATTGTGAAGAAACCTTTCCATATTTGGAGATGAAATCTCTTTTCCTCCAGACGTAAAGAATGCCCCCTTGTCCTCTGTGATGACCTTAAGGTGAATAACTCTACACTGAGTTCACTATATGGACCACTTATGAATGTGTTCATGCTGATCATACCCCCCCCCCCCCCTAATCTCCTCTTCTCCACAGAGAATACATTTGGTTCAGTTAATCTTTCCTCATAGCTGAGCTCCGCCATGGCTCTTATCAGTTTTGTTGCTCTTCTTACTAATGAATTATACAGGGGCAAAATGATGTCTCCCTCTCTCTTTTAATACAAGAAAGAATTTTGCTCACTTTGTAAACTGCTGCTTAGTATTGAATGCTATTATTAAGTTTATGATCTACCAAAACACCCAGATCCTTCTTCTCCATTGATTTCCCCAGTTGTATTCCCCCTAGTATGTATGATGCATGTATATTTTTAGCCACAAGTGCATAACTTTACATTTATCAACATTAACTGGCTCGCATACATTTACTGCTGCAGAGTGGCTGGATAGCGCAAATCGCCATCTATAAACGGCAGCTCTCTTGTGCCCGCCACACTCTCCAGCAGTATGGCTGCGGGTCGGGCGGACTCGATGTCCACCAGCGATCGAGATCGCCTGGCACAGAAGAAAAATGGGGAACCACCGATGTAAGCACGGCGGTTCCCTGCTCTGTCAGGCGGCATGTAAGAGATCTACTGATCCCTGTCACCGGGATCAGTTAGATCTCTTATGCCCCTGGTAGCCCAGCCTCCACACAGTTAGAACAAGCCTAGGGAACACAGTTAACCCCTAGATTGCCCCCTGCAGGTTAACCCCACTGCCAATGACATTTATACAATAATCAGTGGCTATTTACATTTTTGATCGCTCTATAAATGTCAATGGTCCCAAAAAAGTGTAAAAAATGTCCGACATGTCCGCTGCAATATTACAGCCCCAATAAACATCGCAGATCGCCGCCATTACTAGTAAAAGAAAAAAATAGTAAAAACACCATAAATTAATTCTCATGGTTTGTAAACGCGGCCACTTTTGCGCAAACCAATCCGTAGACGCCGATCTCAATTTTTTTTTACCACAAATATGAGGAAGAATATATATCGGCCAAAACTGATGCATAAATTTGTTATTTTATTTATTTATTATTGGACATGTATTTTAGCAAAAAGTAAAAAATATTTTTTTTTTCGCTTGTTTATAGCGGTGATCAGAAGTGACACAGAGGTGATCAAATACCACCAAAAGAAAGCTCTATTTGTGGGGAAAAAAAGGTCCTACAGTGGGAAATCCTTCCGGGGCTGAAGTGTTTAAATCTCATTTGTCACACAGTTGTCCAAATATAAAGTGCATTAATGTTGGATTGCACGTTGGAGACATCCTGAAGGATATTATTCCAATGAATAGCTTGGTGTCATCTGCAAATACTGAAATTGTACTTTTAATCCCAGACCTTATATCATTTATAAAGATATTAACCACTTAACGATGGCGTCGCATACATTTACTGCTGCAAGGCGGCAGCATAACGCGAATCGCAGTCTATAAACGGCGGTTCGCGCACGCGCGGCTAGGGGGCGAGCCCGCGCCACCAGCAGTGCACTCTCATGCCCGCCGTGAGCTCCAGGAGTGTGGCTGCGAGTCAAGCAGACTTGATGTCCACCGGCAACCCACAATCGCTTACAATAGGAGAAAAGCAGGGAACCGCCAATGTAAACACGGCGGTTCCCCGCTCTAACAGGGGACATAACACTGATCTACTGATCCCTGTCACCGGGATCAGTTAGATCTCTTATGCCCCTGCTAGCCCAGCCCATACACAGTTGGAACCCGCCTAGGGAACACAGTTAACGCCTTCATTGCCCCCTGCAGCTTAACCCCTTCCCTGCAAGTGACATTTATATAGTAATCAGTGGCTATTTTTAAATCTGATCGCTGCATAAATGTCAATGGTCCCAAAAAAGTGTCATAAATGTCCGACATGTCTGCCGCAATACCACAGTCCCCGATAAAAATCACAGATCACCAGTAAAAAAAATAAAAAAATAGTGAAAATGCCATAAATGAATTCTCATGGTTTGGAAACGCTGCAACTTTTGCACAAAACAATTAATAAACGCAGACTGCAATTTTTTTTTAACTAAAAATATGTAGGAGAATATATATTGGCTAAAACTGATGAATACATTTGTTTTTTTATATATTTTTTTGGATATGTATTATAGCAAAAAGTAAGAAATATTGGGGTTTTTTTTTCAAAATTGTCGCTCTTTTTTTGTCTATAGCGGTGATTATAAGTGATGCAGAGGTGATCAAATACCACCAAAAGAAAGCTCTATTTGTGGGAAAAAAAGGAAGCCAATTTCATTAGGGTACATGGTCGCACGACCATGCAATTGTCAGTTAAAGCGACGCAGTGCCAAATCGCAAAAAGTGCTCTGGTCCTAATATGGGAAATCCTTCCGGGGCTGAAGTGGCTAAAAAGTAAGGGTCCCAACACTGAACCTTGGGGTAGACCACTAACAACCCTAGACCATTCAGAGTATAAATCATTAACCACTAGTCTCTGAATACAGTTTTTTAGCCAATTTTCTATCCATTACAAACTGCTTTTTCCAAGTCCGTTGACAAAATGCAAGTATACCACATCCACAGCCACCTTTCTGTCCAAGGTTTTGCTCTCTCCTCATAAAAAGAAATCAGATTTGGTTGACAACTTTTGTCTTTCATGAAACCATGCTGACTTTTGCTTAAAATATTTTTTTCTAGCAAAAACTCATCTATGTGGTCCTTTATTAACCACTTCCTGACCGCTGTATGCAAAATGACGGCCGGGAAGTGGCTTAGTTATCCTGACTGGACGTCATATGACGTCCTCAGGATAACAAGCCGCCGCGCGCCGGGGGGGCGCGCATTGCGGCGATCGGTGGTGTGGGAGGTCAGTCTGACCCCCCACAATACCGATCTCTGTAAAGCGCTTCGACCTGAAGCACTTTACCATGTGACCAGCCGTGACCAATCACGGCTGGTCCCAGTGTAACACAGGAAAGCCGTTTATCGGCTTTCCTGTAGTCAGGTCTGCAGACCTGAGGAGTGGAGAGCCAATCGGCTGCATCCCTGACAGGGAGGGTTTGTGCTGATGATTTATCAGCACAGCCCTCCCTCGGATCGCCACATTAGACCACCAGGGAGCCTGTTCAGGGACCACCAGGGGTGTGCCCACCCAGGACCACCAGGGAGCCGACCAGGGACCACCAGGGAGCCGTTCTGGACCACCAGGGAGACCCTGACGGACACTTAGCAGTGTCCGTCAGTGCTGCATATCAGTGCCCATCAGTGCTGTATATCAGTGCCACCTCTCAGTACCCGTCAGTGCTGCTTATCAGTGCCGCCTAACAGTGCTCATCATCACTGCATATAAGTGCCTCATCATCAGTGCTGCCTCATCAGTGCCACCTGATCAGTGCCAATCAGTACTGCCACATCAGTGCCCGTCAGTGTAGCCTCATCAGTGCCCACCAGTGATGGAGAAAATTTACTTATTTACAAAGTTTTGTGACAAAAATAGAGAATTTTTTTTTCTAAATTTTCGGTCTTTTTTTATTTGTAGCGCAAAAAATAAAAACCGCAGGGGTGATCAAATACCACTAAAAGAAAGCTCTATTTGTGGGAACAAAATGATAAAAAATCTGTTTGGGTGCAGCGTCGCACGACTGCGCAATTGTCATTCAAAGTGCAACAGCACTGAAAACTGAAAATTGGTCTGGTAGTAAAGTGTTCTAAGTGCATAGTATTGAAGTGGTTAAACACTCCAGTATCTTCCCAACTATAGAAGTTAAACTAACAGGTTTATAGTTATTTGGTAAAGAATTTGACCCCTTTTTAAATATAGGCGTAACATTGGCCTTACACCGATCCAGTGGTAGTATTCCAATCATTAAAGAGTCCCTAAAAATTAGAAACAATGGCTTTAAAATGAACTGGTCCAGATGCCTTGTTGCCCTTTATTCTGTCTAAATATTTCTGGACCATATCAATTTTGAGCCATAGTGGATCATTTTGGGCTGTGTCAATATCATCCCCATTATGAACATGAGCTACACAGAGCTAAAGAAAGTATTTAATACATTTGCCTCCTCTTTGTCCCCAGTCACCCACTCTAGATTATTTTGTTTGCTCAGACCTGACATTTTTTACTATTAATATATTTGAAGAATTTCTTTGGTTTTGTCTTACTCTCTTTTGCAATCTGTTGTTCGTTTTCAATTTTTATGGCCTTGGTTTCTTTTTTACATATTCTATTATATTCCTTGTAACATTTAAATGATGATAGTATTACTTAATTTTTACATTTTTTAAAATCTCTTTTCTTATAATTTATAGCTTTTTTAACTTTGGCCATGGGCCCCATAGGTTTTATTTTTAGCCTTTTAAACTTGTTGCTCATGGGAATATATTTTGAAGTGTATTCCCATACAGTCGTTTTGAAGAATTTCTGTTCTATGTTAACCACTGCCAATATTCCCTCCCAGTCTATGTCTCGGAGAACAGCCCTCTGCCTTTGAAAATATGCTCTCTTAAAGTTAAGTGCTTTTATCTTTCCAGTACGTGCTGGTTGTTTACAGCTAACATTAAATAAAATCATGTTATGGTCACTGCTACCCAGATTTTTTTTATATAAACATTAGTAATAAGCTCTGCTTTGAGATTAGCAGGTCCAGCAGAGCATCAATTCTAGTTGGGGCCTCTATAAACTATACAATAGGTTTATACATTTTTTCCCTTTAAATATTCCCGCAGTGCCATTACTCTAATTAATCTCCAGTTAGTTAAAATCCCCCATTATTATCACTGTCCCAGCCCTTGTAGCCATTTTGTCTTGTTCAAGGAGCTAAGTCTCCACCTCCTCATTAACAATTAGTGGCCTGTAACAAACTCCAATAATTAACTTTCAACTACAAACACTCATATGCAGTTCCACCCATAATGCTTCAGCCTCATCACACTTTTGATCTTTGTGATCACTTCTCACGTAGAGACAGACACCACCACCTTTCAAAAAAAAGAAAGAGAGCATAGCCAGGAATATTAATAGGTCAGTCATGTGAAGAATGAAGCCAAGATTCAGCAATACCAATTAAATCATACTTCTCTTTGTACACCAAAGCTTCCAACTTATCTATTTTGCTTGGCAGACTTCTAGCATTGTTGAACAAACACTTTAATACTTGTCACTGCATAAGTATTTTACATATTTTTTTCTTTTAGTACAAATATTACCATTTCCAATGGTTGGTTGAAACATGGGAACCTTCTTATCTCCTGCCATAGCCCTCCTCCAATCTTTCCCCATTTCACCCACTAATAGGGACTGACCCCTGTCTAACCTGTCTATCCCATTATAATCTAATTCACCCTCCCCTCTCAATCCTAGGTTAAATACTCCTCCAGCTTACCCATAAAACTCTCCCCCAGCACAGCAGGCCCCCTTCCATTTAAGTGCAACCCATCTTTAGCATATAGGCTGTACATTAACAGAAAAAGGAGTGTAAAGTCTTACAGTTTGTTGTCTTTAAAAGCCAGCCACAGCTGGTTGAAAAACCTGTCCACCTCCAGTATGCTTCAGCGTTGGACCCTTGCTAAATTAGAACCAGAGCTCTCCAATCAGAATAAGTATATGCTTTGCTGATTGAAGAGCTGTGAGCATGACTGAGTAGTGGGTGTGTCAGACATCTTCAATAAATTCACTGCTTCCTGACAGTGAGCAAGAGTCCCACTCTGCAGCATGCTGGCAAGGAACAGGCTTTATACTCAGGCTGTGACCACTTTAGTAAGAAAGTGAGCTGTGAGCCATTGAACACCTTTTGTTTTGTTTTTTTTACCCATTAAGGAAAGAACACCTTTTGTTTTAATGCATCTGCAAAGGTTCATAGAATGACCAAGGGGTGAATAAGGCAGAAAAAACCCACAATTGAAGGTTATGCTAAAATATTTATAATGGAAACCTGTTGTGAAAAAAATTTGTAGGCAGCCATTGCTCTGAAAATGCTTATTGCCCAACTGTCATAATAGTCCCCTAATGTCAGTACTTTATAGGTCCCTTTTATAGTACTTTATAAATATAGAGGTCAGCTGCTTTGATTTCTTTTACTTGTTCCAGGTCACAGAGTATCAAAACCAGGAAAGGTGGGGGCATGGTCAGGACATGAGAGAGTGAGGACGCGTCTCTCCATGCACACCGCAGCATATAGCAGCTTTCCCGGGGCTACACTCGGCTCCCAACACCACGAACCACATGACGCATCCCAGCCCCCCGCTGATGGAGCAGACACAGCAGGGCTCCCTGGAGCACTATTTCCCACAGACACGCCAGACAGGGAGAGGAGGCACCAAGATGGGGCCGGCACAGCAGACCTCACAGCACCACGCGCCGCCTCCACAGCTGCAGCCGCAGGCATCACAGATCTCCTTGCCTGGACTGGTGAGTGACACTGCCCCCTACCTCTCCGAGCCCAGTGCTCTCCCAGGATCAGGGCTCTGACCAGTTGGGCTTGCTGGGCAATGGGGACCTTAAATGCCACATGTGGTCCCTTCCCACTAGGGAGGACCTGGAATGCTTTATGGCCAGAATTAAGAAGGCCTTCACCTAAGATATTGCCCAGCTGAAAACTGACTCTACTCTGGGGGGCAGGCTAGAAACCCTGCAGCAAAAATTTGAGGACATCCTTCCACACATCTCCGTGTTACAGGAAAGATGTTTTGCCCAAGATAAGAAACTACAAGTCCTTATCTCCCAGATGGAGGATATTGAGAACCTGATAGAGGAAATCCTGCAATAGAGGACTTTTTTGTGCCAAATGGCTCTATTTCAGCCCAGCAAACTCTGCAGCAAGTGCTGTCTGATCTACAGTGTGTGACCTGTTTCCTGAGAGACCCGTAACCTGTTATTTGTTCCTGTGACCCGGCCTGCCCCGACTCTGTCTGATCTCTGCCTGCACTGACCTCCGGCTTGCTCATGACCATCCGATTGCCTGATCCCTCTGTACTCTGCCACCAGTTTGTTAATGGGCCTGCTTGGACTTAACCATTCTCTTGCCTGCACCCTTGTACTGCACCGCCAGCCAGTTGTCAAACCTGCCTGCACCCGACTCTTCTCCAGTGTCTGTGGCCATCCAGACCACCGTAACTGCCAGCTCCGCAAGTCTTCTTCAGTCCTTCCGGCAGGGGCGTTGCTAGGGGGTGGCTATTGGGGCTATAGCCCCGAGTCTGGGGCCCATAGCCCCGAGTCTCTTACCGGGTAGGTGCAGTTCTGCAATTAGCAGGTATGTCTCTATGGGGACCCTGATGTAAGGGGAATCCACACTCAGGTATGTAACAATATTTTTTATATATATATATATATATATATACACACACACACACACGTATATTATATACATGTGTATGCCCACTCAAGCGTATGACTTTCTTTACTTTGCTGCTATGGGCTCTAGCCCCAGATCTTTTGTAGACCTAGCAACGCCCCTGCCTTCCGGATTGCTACGTCCTGGCTGCATCTATTGCCCTGCAGGTCATCCCTATTTCCAGCAATCCTACAGACCTTCAGCTGGTGGACATTACCGGAATACCACAGGCACTCTTACCTCCCTGTGCTCCTGTGGCCGCTGTCTCACTCCCAGCGGTCTCTTGAACCAGGGTCGTAGGGGAGGCCATCCCCACCGTCAGACTCACTACCTGGTACGTAACAGTATCAGACAGTCATGGCTGAGTCTGCAAGGGGGGCCTCTGTCCTACTTGAGGTCAACCAGTGCCTCACGGACCTCACACAGGCCATCAGGTCCCTGCAGGGCAAACATGTCCCTCTCGAGGAGCAAGTCCTGACCTCCACCCAGGTCTCAACAACCACAGCTAGTCTGGACTCTGACATTTCACTGCCTGCTCTGGAGCCTTGGGTACCTACCCCAGACAAATTTTCTGGAGATCGGGCCTTCTGCAATGCCTGCCAGCTCTACTTCACACTCCAGCCCCTAAGCTTCCAGTTGGAATCCACCAAAGTGTGGTTTGTTATATCCCTGTTACGGAATCAGCCCCAGGCCTGGGCCCATCATCTGCTGGAGACCAACGACGTCCAGTTGGAGACCCTATCCTCCTTCTTTCAGGCCATGTCACAGTTGTACGATGACCCTCTACGGGCCGCCACAGCCAAATTTGCTCTCCATTCCCTCAGGCAGGACGGTTGACCCGTCGAAGACTATGTCTCTGATTTCAGGCGCTGGAGCTTAGATACCAGTTGGAACCACGCCGCCCTTCGGCACCAGTTTCAGCTGGGCCTATAGAGTGGAGAGGGGTTAAATTTTTAAATATCAGAGGGCCTTAAGGATGAGCTAGCTTGGGTGGGAGTCCTGAGTTCCTTGGAAGACCTCATCCAGCTGTCCATACAGATAGATGGCCATCTGCGAGAACACAGGTGGGAGAAGCCGGCACCGCACATGGCCTCCGTCCGGTCTTCCCTTTCCCCTGAAGAGCGGGCATGCAGGCTCCAAGGCAATCTCTGCCTCTACTGTGGCGAAGCGGGCCATTATGTGCATGAGTGCCCAGCCAAACACCCAAAAGGGTTCTGCGGCTCCTCAATGGGACAGACACTACTGACGGCCAAACCGGCCCACCTAGCCCTTCCCATCTCCTTCCGACTGCGCGGAAGGTCAGTCTCTGTCACGGCTATTGTGGACTCAGGAGCCTCTAGTTGTTTAATTGATCTGGACTTTGCAGCCAAACATCGAATTCCACTCCAACCCAAGGAGCGAAGTTTCTCTGTGTTCCTAGCCGATGGGTCTCGTGTCAAGTCTGGACTGGTATCCAAGGAGACCCCACCTTTGCTGGCCACCACTCTCTCTGACCATAGTGAGCCGCTACGGCTGGACGCAATCGCTTCTCCCCTGTTTCCGGTCATCCTAGGCCTGCCCTGGCTCCAAGCCCACGATCCTAGGATCACCTACAGTTCCGGATCACTCCAATTCCAGTCCACCTATTGCCGGGAACATTGCCTCCCCATGCCCGTCCTGCCTTCCCCAAACCTGATGTGTCTGGATTCTGATCTTGACTCCCATCAGAAAGTACCCCAAGTCTACCACGAATATTTGGACGTGTTTAGCAAGCAGGGGGCGTACACGCTCCCCCCGCACTGCTCCTACGACTGCCCAATCAAGCTCCTTCACGGGGCAGAAATTCCGTTTGGACGGATCTTCCCATTGTCCGAGAAGGAGTTAGTGTCCCTGAAGGACAACAACGATGAGAACCTGCAGAAAGGGTTCATCCGTCCCTCTACTTCCCCAGCTGGTGCGGGAATCTCCTTTGTAGAGAAGAAAGATCACACGCTCTGGCCATGTGTGGACTACCAAGACCTGAATAAGATTACGGTGAAGAACCACTACCCCCTTCCCTTAGTACCAGAACTCTTTCAGTGCCTACGCTCTGCCACCATTTTCACAAAGCTGGATCTAAGAGGGGCATACAACCTTATCCGCATCCGGGAAGGGGATGAGTGGAAAACCGCGTTCCGCACCCGATTTGGGCATTACGAATATCTTGTTATGCCCTTCGGGTTGTGCAACCTTCCCGTTTTTTATCAATGATATCCTCTGGGACTTTTTCATAATAGCCTATTTGGATGATATCCTTATTTTCTCTTCCTCACTGGAAAACCATCGGGAACATGTCAAGAAGGTTCTCTGCTGCCTCCGCCAGCATAAACTATATGCGAAACCTGAGAAATGTGAATTTGAAAGACAGAGCATTCAGTTTCTCGGACTGGTCATCTCCCCGGGAGGCATCGAGATGGATCCACAGAAAGTGTCAGCCATCCTGTCTTGGCCTGCACCTACCGATAAAAAGGGGGTCCAGCGGTTTGTTGGATTCTCCAATTTTTATCGTAAATTTATTCTGAAATTTTCGCACATCATATCACCCATCACCCATCTCACCAAGCAGGAGATCCAGTTCCACTGGTCCCCGGAGGCACAAACCGCCTTCACCACTCTGAAGGGACTCTTCACATCTGTTCCCGTACTGCGCCACCCTGATCCAGCTCTGCCCTACATTCTGGAGGTGGACGCATCAGAAAACGCTGTCGGGCAGTTCTTTCCCAAAAGCTTAGTTCATCCAGCGGCCTTCTTCTCACGAAAGCTTGCACGGCTGAAAGGAACTAAGACGTGGGAGACCGGGAACTCCTGGCCATCAAGGCCGCTTTGGAAGAGTGGAGATACCTGCTAGAAGGGGCGGCTCACCCAATTCTAATCTACACAGATCACAAGAATCTTGAGTACCTCAAATCTGCCAAACGTCTCAGACCCCGCCAGGCCCGATGGGCACTATTCTTCTCGAGATTCTTGTTTCACATAACATACCGGCCCGGATCCAAAAACATAAAGCCTGATGCGTTATCCCGCATGTTCACAGGATCCGAAAGAGCCAGAAACGCCCAATACTATTCTGCCAGCTGGGAAATTCCTGCTTCTACAAACAGACCTTTTGCTGCAGCTAAAGCAAGCCTCTACAGGAACTCCTGGCTCTATCAGAGACACCTTGCAGGTCAGAGAGGGTCTTTTGTGGAGAGGACACCAAATCTTTGTCCCGAAGGAAGTCCGAGTAATCATCCTACGTCTGTGCCATGACCATCCCTTGGCCGGACACTTTGGAATCCACAAGACCTTAGAGCTGGCGCAGTGCACCTTTTGGTGGCCTGACTTGGAAAAGGACTGTAAGGATTATGTCAATTCCTGCCGCATCTGTACTCGAAACAAAGTTCCCCGGAACAAGGCCTGGGGCTTGCTTCGACCTCTGCCAGTACCAGACCGACCATGGGCCATGATTTCTATGGACTTTGTAGTGGAGCTACCTCCCTCGGAGGGCTGCACGGCCATCTTCGTGGTGGTCGACCGGCTGACAAAAATGGCCCATTTTGTGCCCTTAAAAGGAACACCCTCTGCTCCAGAGACCACCTGGGTGTTCATTAAAGAGGTCGTCCGGCTCCCAGGATGACTGGGTGTCCCTTTGCCGATGGCGGAATTGGCTTATAATAACTCTTGCCATTCTGCCACCAAACAGTCCCCATTCTTTGCAAACTTTGGGTTTCACCCCACCTTCTTGCCAGACCTGATCCCTGAATCCTCCATGCCTGCTGTTCAAGATACTCTGGGCTTCTTTGCCCGCAACAAACTGCTGCAGGAGGCTATGTGCAAGGCACAGGAGGACAGCAAGAAGATCTTTGATAGGAAAAGGAGGGGGAGCTAATTTTAAAAGCAGGAGGCCGAGTATGACTGGCTACAACTCACCTGAAATTGGCATGCCCATCAAAGAATTGGGACCTAAGTATGTGGGGCCATTTCCTGTCATAAGGAAAGTCAACGATGTGTCCTATGAGCTGGTCCTGCCAGAGAGCTTTCGAATCCATCCAGTGTTCCATGTTTCTATGCTGAAGCCTGTGGTACCAGACCCTTTTCCCGACCGTGAAACCAGTCCACCTGCACCTGTGATAGTTAATGGAGATGAGGAATTTGAGGGGGAGGCTGTGTTGGACTGTAGAAGGAAAAGGGGGCAAATACAGTACTTGATTAAATGGAGGGGCTATGGACCTGAGGAAAACTCCTGGGAGCCTGAACAAAACTTGCATGCCCCTGATCTGGTAGATGCCTTTCTTCGCAGCCACCCGCAAAGAAGAGCTCTGCTCGGCATCTGGAGGCTGCTCCTTGGGGGGGCAATGTTAGAGAAAATCCTGCAAAAAAGCACTTTTTTGCACTATTTGTGCGTTTGCGCGCGCCCGCGCCGTAAACAGCGCCAAACTGCTCTATTTCAGCCCCGCAAACCCTGCAGCAAGTGCTGTCTGATCTACAGCGTGTGACCTGTTATCTGAGAGACCCGTAATCTGTTATTTGTTCCTGTGACCCGGCTTGCCCCGACCCTGTCTAATCTCTGCCTGCACTGACCCCCGGCTTGCCTACGACCATCCAATTGCCTGATCCCTCTGTACTCTGCCACCAGTCTGTTAACGAACCTGCTTGGACTTGACCATTCTCTTGCCTGCACCCTTGTACTGCACCGCCAGCCAGTTGCCGAACCTGCCTACACCCGACTCTTCTCCAGTGTCTGTGGCCATCCAGACCACCGTGACTGCCAGCTCTGCAAGTCTTCTTCAGTCCTTCCGGATTGCTACTTCCTGGCTGCATCTATTGCCCCACAGGTCATCATCTATCTCCAGCAATCCTACAGACCTTCAGCTGGTGGACATTACCAGAATACCACGGGCACTCTTACCTCCCCGTGCTTCTGTGGCCGCTGTCTCAATCCCAGCAGTGTCTTGAACCGGGGTCATAGGGGAGGCCATCCCCTGCTGTCAAACTCACTACCTGGTACATAACAGAACCTCAGCAGATGTGCCAATATTTGTATCCGTGGCCTGCCTAAGGCCACAATGCCAAAATACATCATCCTCACCCTGACAGACATTTTCAGGTAGATCCTGGGACTTTCAGCTACTACACCTGTGGAAATTGATCAGGCCCCCTTCACAGGACCCAGAGAACCTCAGAGATTTTATCTGCAAGCTACACAAGACCACATTATGCAAAAAATGCACAATAAACCATACTTTGACTTTGATGGGGCAAGGCTGGTTTTCTACCAGGACCTATCCAGACGCACATTAATGCAACGGAGAGCCTTATGCCCTGTCCTAGCCGCCCTTTGGGAGGCAGATCTGACCTATAGCTGGGGCTTCCCTTTTAGCCTGCAAGGGAAAAAGGAAGGTAGACAAATTATCGTACGTAACAAAGATGACCTACCCCATTTTCTTTCTGCTTTGGACCTGGGAGATGTGTTCTTTCCGGATTGGAGGGGCTCCCTGGACTTACCTCTGCAAGAGGTAAACGTCGTTCAAGAGGCTGCAAGCGCCGAACCTCAGGAGCCTCTCCAGAACCTTCCATCCCTAGGGACTGAACATTCCCCTGTTACAACAGTGACTAATCGCCTTTTTCGAGTAACTGAAATGGTGACCCTAAATCAAAGGGCACTTCCATAGCTATCTGCAAGGCACGCCCCTTCCAGTCCATAGGCCATGTGACAGACCCACTAGGCAGATATGTCTTTTTGAAAGGGAACATTGCTGGGACTACATATAACTTCGCCACAGTATATACCCCCAACACTAACCAACTCACATTTTTAGACACTACCCTTGAAAAGTTAGCTGAGTTTAGGGAGGGCCATTTGATCCTTGGGGGTTTTAATGTGAGCCCAGACCCCCTATTAGACATGTCTCGTGGTCGACCCTCTCATTCGTTTTCTTTTCGTAAATCCGTCCAATCCCACCTCCTGCTAGACAGTTGGAGAATATTACACCTCTTGGACAGAGACTATAGCTACTATTCTAAAGTACATGATGTATACACTCGCATAGACCTCCTTTTGTTGGATCAGCATACCCTTGAGCTGCTGCAGGATGCATCCATTGAGTAAATAACTATCTCTGACCATGCGCCAGTGTCGGACCAGGCTACTAAACGGTCTTCTATTCAAGATTATCTGACAGCCTCGGGCCTCCTGCCCTTATCGGCAGAGCAACAGGTGGACCTGGAGTCTCCTATCGTGCCCTCTGAAATAGAGGCGATAGTTAAATCCCTACTCAGTGGAAAGAGCCTTGGCCCAGATGGGTTTACTAAGGCATATTACACCCCTTTACTCCCCTTACTGCTAGGCCCAATGTGCTGTTACTTCAATTCCGTGGCGAAGGGAAGTCAGGTCCCACCCGAATCCTTATTGGCTCATATCACGGTCATCCCTAAGGAGGGTAAGGATCCCATTTTGCCACAGAGCTATCATCCAATATCACTGTTAAACGTGGACATAAAAATTCTAGCACAAATATTATCAAACCGCTTGCAACCTCTAGTCCCGAGTATAGTACACCCTGACCAAACGGGATTTATAGCGGGCCCTAAAGCTCGAGATAACTCCCTTAGAGCCATTCACCTCATACACTGGGCCCATAATAACCCGGACTCTGGCCATTACCTCATCCTCTCTATGGATGCGGAAAAGGCCTTTGACCAGGTGAACTGGTCCTTTCTACAGGAGGTGCTGGAGACCCTAGGGCTGGGCCCGCATGTGATGGCTTGGATCTTGGCCTTATATTCAGAGCCCAGTGCCCAGGTGAAGGTGAATGGCTTCCTTTCCCCTCGTTTTTCGATTAAGAACAGCACGAGACAGGGGTGCCCCCTATCGCCCCTCCTGTTTGCGCTTGTCGTGGAGCTGCAGCTGCACTCGATACGAGCCAATTCGGATATTAGGGGGTTGCGGGTGGGTAACATGGAACACAAATTGTCTCCCTATGCAGATGATGTGCTTTTCCACCTCTCTGAACCCCTGATCTCGCTGCTGAACCTCATAAAAGAACTTAAAAAATTTGGCATGCTTTCTAATTTTAGGATAAATAGTTTGAAATCAGAAATTCTGCCGATCACACTACCGACCCCATTAGCAAGTAGTTTACAGGTGGCGTTTCCCTTTACCTGGGCTAAATTCTCAATCAATTACTTAGGCATCTGACTCACTGACCACTTTTGAGACGTTATATGACCACAACGACCCAACTTTGCTGGCAGACTGTTGTTGGAGAGGCTGTGGACAATGTGGCACACTATTACATCTCTGGTGGGATTGCACAAAGATATGGCCTTTCTGGGAAGATGTCAAGTCACAGATAGAGAAGATACTGGGCATAGATGTCCCGTTGTCACTGCCACACTTTCTCCTCCATGTCCCCACGTTACCGGTTAGCCTCTACAAAAAGAGTGCCTTACCACATCTCCTAAACGCTGCTAAATGTCTGCTCCCAATATACTGGAAGCAGGCCCATGTCCCATGTAGGGAGGATTGGATCAAGAAAGTGAGGGAAATAAAAGAAGTGGAGGAATGGGAGGCGACGTGTTGAGGAACCACAGAAAAGTTCGCTAGTATCTGTGCCCTGTGGCAGGAACATGTCTCGAATCCGGAACATGTTTCGTCCAGCTTAGATGTTGCGCTATAGGAGTTGGCCAAGCCCTCACTCAGAGATCGAGGGGACAGTAGACTCTAACTGTTTATATCTTTCTTTAAAATATGAGTGTCACCTTATAGCTAACCCGGGGAGCTGATCATCGATGTGAGCGATTGTCCACCCCCTCAACTGAGGGGATACAGGGATGTGCCTATAAGGTGGGTTCTTTTCCTTCTATTTTCTCAATCTTTTCTCTTACCTCTACTTCTTTGGTTTCTGTTTTCCTGAGTTTAGTTTGCATACGATTTTTATTGATGAGCGCATGCTTAACCTATCTGTCCATAACACTTGGCTAGGTGGGCCAATTGCAATAAGGATAGCCCCCTGTTTCTTGTTGGCAAATACTCCTTCTCCTTTCGATGCTGGAGTTGGGGTCCCTACTGACGTGATACCCCCTAACCGATAGCCCATTGGCTGGAGAAGGATAGATGGAGGTATACTGTTGCCCCCCTTCTCCACAGAGGTTGAACAGGGAGGGGGTACATATAATCTACCATCTCTGAACTAACAGAATGCCCCGAGGGATGGGTGTGCCCCTCATTATGCACCCCCAAGCCAAGATTGAGATCCCCCCTCCCCAGGGGGAAGGGCAAATGTTGTGTTCCTAAATTGACTCTTGACTTACAGCTATATATTTCTATGTTTTTGTATGCATAATGAAAAACTATACCTTATTAATGCTTACACAAGCACTTACTATATATACTCTTGTTAATATACTCTGTGATACATAAAGATTACTTAAACAAAAAAACCCCAGAAAAGGTAGGTAACTAGCATAGTCAGAAGGTGGTCAGCAAGGTCTGTCTATATATTTTAATTCACTTCTAACAGTTTTTTCTATTTTATTTGGGCTATTTGGGGCTTTATTTAAATTGAATCTGTCTTCTAGTCTTGCTTGAAAGTGATCCCAAGGAGCTTCTTATTACATTTGTCAATCAAAGAGGATCCTGTTGATACTGTTTTTACTTGTTACTGCCTTTAAGGCTTTAATCCTAATATACTTTGGGCAAATCTTATTCCACCTGCCAATCCCCTGTGAAAGCACTTCCCAGTGGCCAAAAAGAATGCCCACATTGGAAAAGGGATAGGTGTCTGGGCAAGGCTCAGCCTCGGAGAAAGAGCTTATCTCAGAAGTCAGGAAAATGGACTTATTATTTTATGTCTGATCTTGGTAAGAAATTTCACTTTTAAAAGTTTGAGAGCTGACAAGTTCACTTTCAACAATATACTGTATAAGAGCAAGATATTTTGGGAAGTACTGATTTACATGTATTGCACTAAAAACCATGCAGGACTCTGAGGTTCTAGAGAGTTTGGGTGATGGGACCACCAGTCAAGCACTAACCACAGAAGATGATTAGTAAAGTTTCATGGGTTCTGATTATGGTACAGATAGCTCTAAAAAGTACCCTACAGCAACACATTTTGGGGATTAAATTCCTCTCTTTGAACCCCTGTAATATGTTGCCTGTTTTCAAATTACTGTAATGAAAAGCTTGTCTAGATTGTCAATATAGGGGCTGTTTCTGCACTTGAGAGCTCACTCACCCAAACAAATAACTTTCTTATTTGCTCCCTATTGGTCTGTTAAACAGTTGCGTCCGCCCGCCGTGGATTGACGGCAAGATCGATATCCTGTGCAAATCGCTGTCACCTGACGGCAGGCGCAGGAGGGTGCATTGTGGGCGCATGTGCGCCCACTGGCTAGTGGGGGAACCAATCAGTGGGTGGGGTGGACTCGATGTCCGCCGGCTACCTGTGATTGTTCCCCCGCAGTGACAGAATGGGGATCCGTGAATGTAAACAAGTGATCCCCGTTCTGACAGGAGAGAGGAGAGTGATGTTCCTAGTGTATGGGAGCAACAATCTCTCTCCTCCCCCAGTCAGCCCAGCCCCCATACAGTTAGAATACTGTGACAAGGAACGCATTTAACCCTTTGATCGCCCCCTAGTGTTAACCGTTTCCCTGCCAGTGACATTTACACAGTAATCAGTGCATTTTCATAGCACTGATCGCTGTATAAATGCCAATGGTCCCAAAAAAGTATCAAAAGTGTCCGATATGTCCGCCCCAATATCACAGTCCCGATAAAAATCACAGATTGCCGCTATTACTAGTAAAAAAAATAAAAATAATAAAAACGTCATAAATCAATTCTCATCGTTTGTAGATGCTATAACATTTGCACAACCGCAGAGGTGATCAAATACCACCAAAAGAAAGCTCTAGTTGTGAGAAAAAAAGGGTGTCAATTTTATTTGGGTACAGCGTCCCACGACCGCGCAATTGACAGTTAAATCGGCGCAGTGGCGTATCGCAAAAAGTGCTCTGGTCAGGAAGGGGGTAAAACCTTCTGGGGCTGAAGTGGTTAAATATATATATATTTGAAAGTGTTTTGTTATATCTGTTCAATAGGTGCAAAAAACTGTCAATCATGTCAGAAATTCAGAGCTGTCCTGTGTCTTCTGCACACTTTATGTTCTATTTCAAGTAGTTTAATTAGCCTCATAGTTGTTATCTTGGGGCTACACATACATTAATACCTACAATGTGGGGGTGGGAGAGTTGGTTGGTTAAAGCAAAAGGAAACTGGACAGGGCTGACACAACATCATTCACAAAATTGCTGCATGTTGTCAGCCCACAACATGACTTAGAAGCTTAGGGGTTTATTTGCCAAAGCTAGAGAGGGCAAAATTAGTCAAAATTCTGCAGAGAAACCAACCAGCTTCTAACCTCAGCAGTGTGGATGCGTCCCATGAATCGCCGTAAATAAACAGCGATTTGCAGAGTGGCAGCTAGGGGGCGTGCCTGCCGTACTCCGGAGGAGTGTGCCCGCAGCTCGGGCAGACCCGATGTCCGCCGGTGAGCCGCGATGAGCTGCCAGAGCCAAAGAGCGGGGAACCGCCGATGTAAACATGGCGGTTTCCCGCTCTGTCAGTGCAGGCATAGGAGATCTACTGATCCCTGTCACTGGGATCAGTTAGATCTCTTATGCCCAAGGTAGCCCAGCCCCCCCACAGTTAGAACACACCTAGGGAACACATTTAACCCCTAGATCTCCCCCTGCAGGTTAACTCCTTCACTGCCAATGACATTTACACAGTAATCAGTGCATTTTTATAACACTGATCGCTGTATAAATGCCAACAGTCCCAAAAAAGTGTCAAAATAGTCCGACATGTCTGCTGCAATATCGCAGTACCGCTAAAAATCGTAGATCACCGCCATTACTAGTAAAAAATAAAAAAAAATTAAAAACCCAGAAATTAATTCTCCTCATCCGTAAACATGGCAACTTTTGCGCAAACCAATCAATAAACGCCAATTGCGTTTTTTTTTTTTACCAAAAATATGAGGAAGAATATAAATTGGCCAAAACCAATGAAAAAAAAGTTTTTTTATATTTTTTTTTTGGATTTGGATTTTAGCAAAAAGTAAGAAAAACTTTTTTTTTTTGCAAAATTGTCTCTCTTTTTTTGTTTATAGCGGCAATCAGAAATGATGCAGAGGCGATCAAATACCACCAAAAGAAAGCTCTATTTGTGGGAAGAAAAGAACGCAAATTTTGTTTGGGTACAACATCGCACGACCGCGCAATTGTCAGTTAAAGCAATGCAGTGCCGAATCACAAAAAGTGCTCTGGTCCTAAAGGGGGAAATCCTTCCGGGGCTGAAGTGGTTAAGCTTTAGCAATAAAACCTGGAAGCTGATTTCTTTCTCTGCAGAAATGTGACTTATTTTGCCCTCTCTAGCTTTAGGAAATAAAGCCCTTGGTGTCTTTTTAGCAGATCAACAGATATTTTTCTGTACTTGCAAAGTCTTTAAAGGATTAAAATGTGGAAATGCGCATGTATTGCAGAGATGCACTGCATACTTTTTTATTTTGCCCTGACACACACTGAACTGGAATATTTATCTAAACTAGGGTCTTGTGCTCTAACGTTTTACCACTTCATTTTTAATTACATATTTGAGGTTGCCTACATTTTGTAAAAAAGTAGCAACCTGAAAATCACTGAAGAACATATACTGCTTTGACTTTACACCTTATACTTTTGTGACATTAGTGCCTTTGGTTATTTTTTCCTTGTTTACCTGAAATCTGCATTATTGACCTTGAGGATGAGTTGGGTAGTGTCCATTTTACCCTTTGTATGCACCTGCTAGGACAATGATGTCAAAAAATCCACAAAGTAAAATATCCTAATTTAGTGTTTGCAGCTTGAAAGATTACAGATATGAATTGTAATCACTTTGTAACTACAGGTTTTAATTTTTATTAGACTCTGCAGTAAATAATTAAAGGCCATGGAGGAGGACCTCGGGCCTGAATCTTGAAAGTAAAAAAAAGAAAAAAAAGAAATAACTTGTCTTTTTATTTAAAATCTCCCCCAGAAAAGATTAAACTTTTTTTTTTTTTAAACGAAAACAGATAAATGTTGGAAAAACTCACATGTTATGCCAACTCATTACAGTGTACAGCTTGTACTAGGCTTTTTGTATTACCCAGTTACATTTTTTTTCCTTTTCTTAGTATACTAAATAGATTTAATTGTTGGTTCTACTAAAGACTTGATTTAAATGATTTGGCACAAGGAGCCTAATGTAATTCATTCAGTTAACAGCTAGTTCATCCCTACATGGTCGAATGCCAAGGACCATTCACTATACCCTGGATGGCAGGAAGAAACTAAAAGAAAAAATGAAAACAAAATAAAAAAATAAGTCACACACAAGTATACATATCAAGAGCCCAAAAATATAATAATAATAATTATATAAATATATTGATTACAGGGTCAGTCAACTGAAAGTAAATTTTAGATGTACAGCTAAATCAGCCCTTAAAGCAGTTGTAAACCACAGGTGATTAAAAAAAAAAAATCTCTGCAAGACAATGTCATAATGTGCTAATATGCATCACAAGCTAGCACATTATGATAGACTTACCTGAGAATGAAGTCCTCCAGCGCTGCAATGTTACCACAAAGATGGCTGACATGTTCCCCTGGTCTTCATTCCCGGTTCGTGGCTACATGAGCAGCCGGGGGCACGATGACGTCACTACTGCACATGCGTGGGAACAGCTGTTTCTGGCACGGCTCTGAAGGTCCGGCACTGTAAGCTGGACCTTCAGGGTGTATACATCGATGATGTCATTGGCTGCATGCATTCTGAATATCTCCTAAACTGTGCAAGGCTTGCCTGTAGGTACAAGTGGTAGAACAGAGTTTGCTACCACTTAAATTTCTTATTGTGTCTTGGGAGTTTGGGTGTTCCCATGCACATGTTTCAGCTCCTCCTGTTGTATTCTGCATTAAATAAAAAATGAAAATACAACTAAACCCATGAACAAAAATATAATATATTGCAGTTTACCACTACTTAGATGTGATGGCTGTGTTAGTTTTCATCTTATAGAACATTTTTAACAAGCACAGAAAATACCTGTTGATCTTGGCAAAAATGAAGTGCCCTTGTTATTGTTCTTTTGTAAACTACTAATCCCATTACCTACCATGTAACAAATATGAATAAGGCAGACATGTTTAGACTGGGTGGCAACTATGGCTCCCTCCATAGGTACAGTGGAGGATCAACGGTAGCCACCCAGGGACAGGAAGTGTTATTGGCAGGATTACCAGGTGAAAATGAAAGGAATAGTCTGAACAAAAGGAAAAATAACATAGCCACTACATCTAAGTACTGGTAATGTCCTGCTTCTGCAATCTAAGTGTGATCTCTATAAATGATCCATTTGTGATGAGATAGCTTAACTTACAGTCTAGTAGCTTGGCAGGCAGTGACTTGATCCAAATGACATCCTGCAGATCATAGAAAGCTTTAATTGTAAACTTGTGCAGATCTTCCCAGATGAACATCAGATCAAAATATCATAGTGTGTCTAGCTCCAGCAGAATATAGCACATGTGATGAATGGAGACTAAAGCAGGGAGAAGAAGGGTGGGACTAATTACATAGAGCATCCCCTAGCTATGGAGTGAGGAAAGGACAAAATAATTTAAAGGGACACAAGCAACAATGCATGTGTAACATGATAAGTAAGCAGCAATATATCACATTTTTGTTTTTGGGTTTAGATACGCTTTAAATTAAAAATCCATCAGGGAAAGTAGGAATGTCGCATAATGTTTAATGCTGGTATGCAGACTAAGGAACTCAAGTGCAACGATGTAAGATATCGTCATGGGGTTAACATTTTAGTATCCGCCAAAAACTGAAATATAATATTTGGGTGGCCTGAACTTTGAATATGACAACTCCACACCATAAAAAACATTAAACAAAATTATAATACAACATAAACTACATGCAAAAGTAATGTATGGCAGAGAAGTCCAAAGAATACAACTACATTGATTAAACATGTATCTATAAATATATAGAATCAATTATACTAAGGCCATTCAGTGTCCACATTGAACAACTGTACAACCATAGAAGGTAACATTTTCTATCTCAAAGTAAATAGCAGCCCTTTTAATCCTCTTGTATTTGATTGAATTGTAACTGTACTATCTCCCTTTATATTGTAAAGCGCTGCACAAACTGTTGGTGCTATATAAATCCTGTATAATAATATCAATAATGTTATTTAAAAGTTTGTGGAACCAGTGCATTCCAGCATAACTAAAATAAGTATAGCGTTTATTTTTATTTACTTTTCTCTAAAAATTGCATCTTATACTGTAGGAGACGTTAGCCTGCTTTCTCTTCATAAAAACTATTGTTAGCATTTTATTGGGTTTTTTTTAGCATATGGAACGTTGTGCTTATTCACCTGTTTTATATATATAAGTTTCATTCAGCCTTTATATATAAGTAATTCATTATATACAGTGATATTGCAGTTATAGGAACTATAAACTATTGTTGATTGAATACAGATATACTTATGGTTACCTATTCATGCCTATGTATCATATTCTGTTGCATATGACATATGGCATTTTTAATAAATCAGCTGGGTGCATTTAGTTCCCACTGAGTGATTTAATGTTTTTGCTTATACATACAGTCATAAAAATCTTCTGAAAGAGGGTCATGATTATACTGGGGATAATTTTAAAAGTTGTTAGAAGTTTATTTGGGATACAGTTGTCTCATTAATCAATTCTCTATATGTTTTAATTATTTGAATATTGGCAGTGTTGTACAGCCCATTTTTTTCTTGTTTTCTTTACTGTTTCAACAAGTTTATTGAAGTTTTAACAAGAAATACAAACACAATATAATCTGACATATTGACGTTGACACATAATGTTTGACAAATTCAACCAACAGTAACCAACAGTGTACCTGTAATAAATTCTTCAGTCTTTTTACCAAATTGGCTTCACAGAATAAATTGCATTTCTATATCTATCTGTGCCATGTCTTATATATCACTGGACTATGAACATAAAGCATTACAAAACAGTAGTGGCAGACAGTAGCTGTATCCAACAAAACTAGATATTTGGGGGGAACACCCTGCCAAACGCATGGTGCTGCTCGTAACGACCAACAAACAAAAAAATCTATAAGTTACAGCGCACACATGATACAGACAGTAGCTGTATCCACACATGTAAAGCAGATTATAGGACAAAAGTAATAGGCTACCACAAGGTAGTCAATAAAGATTATTAAAGACCAGTTACCATAATAACAAGGAGGCTTCTGTAAAGACCTGTAAACTATATGAGGCCAGCTGGTGTACCCTGCTGTTGTGAACAAGGCCATTATGGCTGAAACGCATTAACTTCTGCTGTACATATTTATCTTTTATGGAGTTACAATAAATTTGGACTTATTGAAGAGCATGTATGGAGTTGCGGATTGTCTTCTATCCATTTACTTCGTTAGCATCTGAGTGACTGCACATCCTGCACCCGACAGCTCAGGAGGATCTCTACATAATCTGGGGTAGTAGCACCTTTTTCTTCTATTAGCTAGTGTACCCTGCCCTTTTCTTGTTTTCTGTTTCTTTTAATGCATCCCTACAGAAATGCTAGAAGACATATATACCATTATGCTATTCTTACACAGAAAGGCAGTTTAACCACTTCAGTACCAGCATGTTTCACCCCCTTCATTATAGGACATTTTTCTGTCAATTTGGCTGGCAATTACTTGGTCATGCCACATTGTACCCAAATTAACTAATATCACTTTTGGAGAAAGATTGCACTTTATTTGGGTGGTAATTATTAACCACTGGATTTTTATTTTATAACACCAAAAAGGCCAAAAACTGGCCAAAAGGGATTGCTAATTGGATTAAAGCCAGCCATAGAAGGATCGAAATTGGGCTGGTTCAGCAGGGACTGGCAAAATTCCGATCCATATGTGGCTTCTCCCTCTCAACAGAAATCAATGTAACAACCGACTTCTGTCGAAAAGGAATGTTGGCAATTTTTTCTCGATCAGTGGACCAATGGGCTACAGCCACTAATCAGTGTATTCTGACAGTGGAGAGTCTCCATTGTCAGAATACAATGCCCCAGTGGGGTGGATTCCTAAATTCTTCTCGCTTGTGTGGATAGTGGAATTTATTAGTTTTTTTCAATCAGCCTGCTGGCTTATCAAAAAAAAATAATAACCTATGGCCAGCTTCAGTGGTGCTTCTTTTTCTACCTCTAACATATACAATGTTGTACTATATGGAGCTGAGTAGAGGATTTTTTAATGTCTAGATTTACTACTAAATTCCCATACAACACCTTGTTTCTGCTGTAAACTAATACATTTCAATGTATCATTCAAAAAAGGGGCATGAGGAATATTTGAATACTAGAGAACAATTGGGACAATATCTAATATAACTAAGAGAACTATAATGAATTTAGCAAGATGGTCTAGGTATGGTAAACTAGGAAAACATATCTTTAAACTGGAATAAAAAAGAATAATATTATCTCTAGGTTAAAAAATAAATAAACAAAGGATGTACTTTAGAAAGAGTATTTAGAGAGATTTCAATGAAAATTTCAATAGGTTCAACCCTTCCAACGATCACAATAAAAAATAATGTTAGACCCAATGTAAATTAAAAAAAAAAAAAAAAACAGGCCAGTAGTCAATTAGCTAAATGGTAACATAAGACAACAAGAAGTGAAATATGTAATAAACAATATGTCAGATTTCAATACTTCGGGAACACATGGATATAGTTCGGAAGTTTATAGAATGCTAAACAGTGGCCTAGTGCCTAGTCTAACTGATATGTATAATTCATGTTTTTCTAGAAGGAAAACTACTAGCATTATTGTCGTACACTGTAGAGCATGGTATAAAAGGCATATAGATACGAATGTAAATGTAATGTATGGAGGTGCATGCATACAGATCATATCTAGGTATAATCACTTCAATTATTTAGTATTCATATGTTATGTGTTCTCCATATATTTTGCCACCTTAGATTTGGTGGTAGTGTATCTACTAATTTCAATATGAATCTATCTAGTGTTGCCACAGTATACTCATAAAAAAAAATGGGTGAGGGAGAGGACAATTGGGAACGTATCCCATCATCCCCTCTATGACAGGGATGATGAGGAATTATATGTATAATGACATCATATTAGAATTCCTGAGCATTTTCAATGCCCATTTAGCTAAGGTAGGGATCTGAGGGGACTGCCAGTGGAGATGAGGTTTTTAATTCATGGTGTAATTTAAGTACAAAGCAGGTTGTTTGGGGCTCTCAAATATTGAATGCCATAATACGGTGGCCTTGGATATAGCTATAGCTTGGCTTTTGAAAAATTATAATTCTAAGGACTCAGAAAAACAATTAGCTGTGGTGTTTTTAACAAAGTAGCTATATATATATATATATATATATATATATAGCTACTTTGTTAAAAAATATATATATACAGTATCTCACAAAAGTGAGTACACCCCTCTCATTTTTGTAAATATTTTATTATATCTTTTCATGTGACAACACTGAAGAAATTAAGAAATTACACGTTGTTACAATGTAAAGTAGTGGGTGTACAGCTTGTATAACTGTACATTTGCTGTCCCCTCAAAAAAACTCAACACAAAGCCATTCATGGCTAAATCACTGCAACAAAAGTGAGCACACCCCAAGTGAAAATATCCAAATTGGGCCCAATTAGCCCTTTCCCTCCCTGGTGCCATGTGAATCATTAGTGTTACAAGGTCTCAGGTGTGAATGGGGAGCAGGTGTGTTAAATTTGGTGTTCTTACACTTTTTGACTCATATTGGTCACTGAAAGTTCAACTTGGCAGCTCATGGCAAAGAACTCCCTGAGGGTCTGAAAGAAAGAATTGTTGCTCTACATAAAGATTGTCTAGGCTATAAGAGGATTGCCAAGATCCTGAAACTGAGCTGCAGCACGGTGGCCAAGACCATACAGCGGTTTAACAGGACAGGTTCCACTCAGAACAAGCCTCGTCCTGGTCGAACAAATAAGAGTGTGCGTGCTCAGCGTCATATCCAGAGGTTGTCTTTGGGAAATAGAAGTATGAGTGCTGCCAGCATCACTGCAGAGGTTGAAGGGGTGGGGGGTCAGCCTGTCAGTACTCAGACCACATGCAGCACATTGCATCAAATTGGTCTGTATGGGTGTCGTCCCAGAAGGAAGCCTCTTCTAAAGATGATGCAGTTTGCTGAAGACAAGCAGACTAAGGACATGGATTACTGGAACCATGTCCTGTGGTCTGATGAGACAAAGAAAAACGTATTTGGTTCAGATGATGTCAAGCGTGTGTGGCGGCAACTAGGTGTGGAGTACAAAGACAAGTGTTTCTTGCCTACAATCAAGCATGGTGGTGGAAGTGTCATGGCCTCGGGCTGCATGGGTGCTGCCGGCACTGGGGAACTACAGTTCATGGGGGGGAACCATGAATGCCAACATGTACTGTGTCATACTGAAGCAAAGAATGATCCCCTCCCTTCAGAGACTGGACCGCAGGGCTGTATTTCAACATGATAACAACCCCAAACACATTTTCAAGATGACCACTGTCTTGCTAAAGAAGCTGAAGGTAAAGTTGATGGACTGGCCAAGCATGTCTCCAGACTTAAACCCTATTGAGCATCTGTGGGGCATCCTCAAATGGAAGGTGGAGGAGCGCAAGGTCTCTAACATCCAAAAGCTCTGTGATGTCATCATGGAGGAGTGAAAGAGGACTCTAATGGCAATCTGTGAAGCTCCGGTGAACTCCATGCCCAAGAGGGTTAAGGCAGTGCTGGAAAATAATGGTGGCCACACAAAATATTGACACTTTGGGCCCAATTTGGACATTTTCACTTAGGGGTGTACTCACTTTTGTTGCCAGTGATTTAGACATGAATGGCTGTGTGTTGAGTTATTTTGAGAGGACAACAAATTTACACTGTTATACAAGCTGTACACTCACTACTTTACATTGTAACAAAGTGTCATTTCTTCAGTGTTTTCACATGAAAAGGTATAATACAATATTTACAAAAATGTGAGGGGTGTACTCACTTTTTTGAGATACTGTGTATATATATATATATATATATATATATATATATATATACTGTATATATACATATATATATATATATATATATATATAAATATATATATATGGTATCTCACAAAAGTGAGTACACCCCTCACATTTTTATAAATATTTTATTATATCTTTTCATGTTTCAACACTGAAGAAATTACACTTTGCTACAATGCAAAGTAGTGAGTGTACAGCTTGTACAACAGTGTAAATTTGCTGTCCCATCAAAATAACTCAACACACAGCCATTCATTTCTAAACCGCTGGCAATAAAAGTGAGTATACCCCTAAGTGAAATTGTCCAAATTGGGCCCAATTAGCCATTTTACCTTCCCGGTGTCATGTGGCCCATTAGTGTTACAAGGTCTCAGGTGTGAATGGGGAGCAGGTGTGTTAAATTTGGTGTTATCGCTCTCACTCTCTCATACTGGTCACTAGAAGATCAACATTGCACATCATGGCAAAGAACTCTCTGAGGATCTGAAAAAAGAATTGTTGCTCTAAATAAAAAGGGCCCAGGCTATAAGAAGATTGCCAAGACCCTGAAACTTAACTGCAGCAAGGTGGCCAAGACCATACAGTGGTTTAACAGGACAGGTTCCACTCAGAATAGGCCTCGCCATGGTCGACCAAAGAAGTTGTGAGCACATGCTCAGCATCATATCCAGAGGTTGTCTTTGGGAAATAGACGTATGAGTGCTGCCAGCATTGCTGCAGAGATTGAAGGGGTGAGGGGTCAGCCTGTTAGTGCTCAGACCATGCGCCTCACACTGCATCAAATTGATCTGCATGGCTGTCGTTCCAGAAGGAAGCCTCTTCTAAAGATGATGCACAAGAAAACCTGCAACAGTTTGCTGAAGACAAGCAGACTAAGGGCATGGACTACAGGAACCTTACCCTGTGGTCTGATGAGACCAAAATAAATCTTATTTGGTTCAGATGGTGTCAAAGAGTACAAAGACAAGTGTGTCTTGCCTACAGTCAAGCATGGTGGTGGGAGTGTCATGGTCTGGGGCTGCAAGAGTGCTGCCGACACATTGGGGGAACCATGAATGCCAACATGTACTGTGACATAATGAAGCAGAACACGATCCCCTCCCTTCAGAAACTGGGCCGCAGGGCAGTATTCTAACATAATGACCCCAAACACACCTCCAAGACAACCACTGCCTTGCTAAAGAAGCTGCGGGAAGAGGTGATGGACTGGCCAAGCATGTCTCCAGACCTAAACCCTATTGAGCATCTGTGGGGCATCCTCAAACGGAAGATGGAGGAACGCAAGGTCTCTAAAATCCACCAGCTCAGGGATGTCATCATGGAAGAGTGGAAGTGGACTCCAGCGGCAACATGTGAAGTTCTGGTGAACTCCATGCCCAAGAGGGTTGAGGCAGTGCTGGAAAATAATGGTGACCACACAAAATATTGACGCTTTGGGCCCGGTTTGGACATTTTCACTTAGGGGTGTACTCACTGTTGTTGCCAGCAGTTTAGACATCAATGGCTATGTGTTGAGTTATTTTGAGGGGACAGTAAATTTATATTGTTATAGAAGCTGTACACTCACTACTTTACATTGTAGCAAAGTGTAATTTCTTCAGTGTTGTCACATGAAAAGATATAATAAAATATTTTTAAAAATGTGAGGGGTGTACTCACTTTTGTGAGCTAGATACTGTATATATATATATATATATATATATATACTGTATATAACCGTGGATATTGAGGCGTGAAGAATAAATACTATAATCATCAAATTTACAGATGAAATGTGTTCTTGCTTTATTTCATATATGTCACCAAGAATACTCAGTGTTCAATGTTTGGGAGGCATCCAAGGCTGCACTGAGAGGTACCTTTATGTCTATCACGGGTGTCCTACGTAAAAACGCTATACAATGCACCAAGGAATTAGAGGAAGCATTGGTAGTTGCTGAGGCGGAGTATGTGGCTCACCCTGACCCCCCCAGGCATGAGTTGTGGTTGTCCAGACGTAGAGAATATGAACTTAAGTTTTTAGACCTAACCCAAAAATGTATGTTACATGTGACACAGAAAATTGTTGAGCATGGTAACAAGGCCGGACGGCTTTTAGCCTACCTAGTTCAACCGGACCGCACCCCTATTTCTATCCCCCGGATCCTCACTTCACAAGGAGGGATTAGTGACACCCCACAAGACATTATGGATGCATTTTTGTCCTTCTACAAAGACCTGTATACCACAAGGGCCCACTATTCATATACGCACCTGACTGAATACCTTGCAGGAATCCCAACTCCGCATTTGACTGACCAGGAGACAGAAGATTTGGAGGCCCCCATTACAGTGGAGGAAATTAAAGTGGCAATCTCACAACTTCCAAATCATGAATCCCCAGGCTTAGATGGCTTTCTGGCCGAATGGTATAAGAAATTTAACTCGCTACTTAGCCCTCTCCTCCTTAACACCTATAATGAAGCCTTAAAAAGGGGAATCCTCCTACCATCTATGAGGGAAGCATTAATTGTACTACTATTAAAACCTAGAAAGGACCCGCTACTCTGTGATTCCTACCGCCCCATATCCCTCATAAACGTGGATGTTAAAATCCTTGCTAAAGTGCTGGCCAACTGTCTCAACCTAATAATTGAAGAACTGATAGCATGTGACCAGGGGGGTTTTATACCAGGAAGGTCTACTAGAATGAACATACGCAGACTGTTCCATAACCTACAATACCCACATGACTGTACACCCACTAGGGTAATTGTGTCACTCGACACTAAAAAAGCCTTTCACAGCGTGGAGTGGCCCTACCTATTTAAAGTCCTGGAGAGGTATGGATTTGGTCCAGACATGATAGCCTGGATCAGACTTCTATACTGCTCCCCAATAGCCCATATTAGAGTTAACTCCAGGGTGACGGAGGCGTTCCCGATTACCAGGGGGACTAGGCAGGGGTGTCCTTTATCCCCCCTCCTGTTCACCCTGGCCATGGAGCCACTCGCCATACAGATCCGTAGCACTCCCCAAATAAAAGGCCTTCCTATTGGGACTATAGAAGAGCGTATTTCACTATATGCTGATGATACCCTAGTGTACTTGGCTGACCCACAAGACTCCCTTAAAAACCTGCTATCTCTTATTAACACTTTCGGGGACTACTCGGGATTCAGGGTGAACTGGGAAAAATTTACCCTCTTCCTCTTGGATCAGACAGGTTATCTCTTCATTTAGGTATCTGGGCGTGATGGTACAACTACCACTCTCTCAGTACATTACGAATAACATATGCCCTCTACCAACACAACTACAGGAACACACTAAGTGATGGATGGATCTTCCGCTGGATCTTATGTGCAGGGCTAACATCATTAAAATGATTTACCTCCCTAAATTGCTCTATGTATTGGCCAATGCCCCGTGTAGGGTCTCAAAATCTATTTTTAAATGCATCGATTCCATATGCACTACATTCCTCTGGCAGGGTGGATCACCTAGAATAGCCCTAGAGACACTTCGACTTCCTTCTCACCTAGCCGGCCTGGCCTTTCCTAATTTCTATCTGTATTATCTCTTCTATTGTCTCTTCTATGGAGACACTCCATAATGGAATCTATAGAGACCGTGTCCCTGACAGACCGGGAGAAACTATAATACATATGTCCCGCTCTCTCTTTCGGACAATTAAAAATAAATGTGCTCAAGAATCTTGGGATGCCTCACCAAACATGCCCCTGTGGTTTAACGGTACCCTTAGGGAACTGGAGTAGATTACGGACCCAGTGAGATGGTACTCTAGGGGAGTTAAATACTTGTGTCATCTCTTTGATACACAGGGCTTCAAATCATTTCAGCAACTACAGCAGGAGTTTGACCTTCTGAACGCCTACATATTTTATTACTATCAACTGAGACATGCAGTCAGAGCATAATTTGGTACCTTAGCTAATCCACTCCGTATGCCCCCACTAGAAAAACTGCTAAGGGACCCAACCACCACTAAACTCATTTCCACCTACTATATGTCCCTAGCCATGGACAATAACCCTAGATTTCAGGTTGCCCAAACTAAATGGTCTACTATGGATATGCAACAGACGAGGATTGGTAGGAATTTGCCGAAACCTTTAAATCATCGGTCATCTGCTCTAGAGACTGAGTTATTCAAATTAAGGTCTTCCACCAATCTCATCTGACCCCTCATAGGCTTTATAAAATGGGCTTATCATCCACGGACACATGTTTTAGGGGATGCGGTCAACTAGCAGATTTTATGCATTGCTTCTGGACATGCCCGATAGTACAGCATTTCTGGGGGGAGATTGGATCCTTCATCTCATCAGCTTTGGGCCTCCCCAACATTATTAACCCCAAGAATTGCCTCCTAGGAATTTTTGGAGACCTGTCCCTGTCGGCCTCAGCAAGGAGACTCCTTCGTATCCTTTTCATCTATGCAAATAAGTCTCTTTTGCTGACGTGGAAGAGCTCACAGACATTGAATAAAACATTATGGTTGAAACTGATAAACAACGCATTACCCTTGTATAAAATTACATTTGATCTCAGGAAATGGAGTAAGAGATTGGACATAAAGGTGGTGTTTCCAGTGGTGTGCCAGGGTGAAAAAGAAGGGCTCAGCGGCACCTTTTTTCTTATATCTCCAACCAAACCTTTGCATCACACATCTGCAGAGGTGATGACATCACAGACGCACAGCGCAAGTGATGTGGGCATACACTGGAAGTGTGCATGGGGATGCCAATCTATATCTGAGAGGTGGAAAATATTTTTTTTTCTGACATGGACTAGTCAATATATCTGTGCCATGTGACACAAGTGTATTGATGACATCCTTGTCATACGGATGGGTAAATAATCACTACTGAACGAGTTTATGACCAATTTTGAAAATCAGTGATTTTAATTTACTTTCCATGTCAATTTTGGTAGAGAGAGGATCTCATTTTCAGATCTGGTTCTCTATGTCAACTATGAAAAAAAAAATGAAAGAGGAGCTCCAGGCTCTCCCCCCAACAAAAATAATAGTCAGCAGCTACAAATACTGTAGCTGTTGACTTTTAATATAAGGACACTTACCCGTCCAGTAATGTCCTCACATGAGTTGATTCTTTAATTGGCTTTAGGGGCAGGTGCTGGCATCTCAAGTAAGGGAAACAGGCAGCGAAGCCTTGCAGCTTCCTACTGCACATGTGCGGGCCACACTGAGCCTTGTGAATGGTCCTGTAGTCTTCTGGTACCTGTGATTTGTTCCAGAAGACTGCAGGAGAAGGAAGGAGGGAGGGTGGAACTTCCCGCTCAGATCGCTGTGGTGCATCTGACCAAAAGTGGGAGAGGGGACCTGTCTAAAGAATTTTTTGACTTCGAAATCCTACTTAGATCATCAAAAAAGATGACTGTCTGTATTGAAATTGTATTAAATGTATTTTATTATTTCTGTATATACATTGATTTTATTTATATGTTTAATAGTGAAGAGGGAAAAAAAAAATAGTTGTAAAAAATCTTCCCCTTTCCCTCTTCCTCCTCCCTCTCCTCTCTCTCCTTCTTTCTCAGTAATGTCAATAATGCAACCCAACTATAGAACCATCCACACCCCCTCACTCATGAAAGGAATGTTGGAACACTATTTCATATCTGTCATGTGACAGGCTATACAGCCGATCACAATATGATCCTAAAATGAGTCAATTCTCATAATAGTGAGTGACATCCCACTCAAAATTTAAACCTAGTGATTTTCTACTTCTTAATTTATGTATCCAAAAAAACTCCCGTTTACATAAAAGGCAAAACAAGTCTCCCCCTCTTTCATGTATCTTAACCTTTTCAATCACCTGGACCTGAAAAGGCGAAGAAAAGGAAAATGATTTTTTACAACAATTTTTTTTCCCTCTTCACTATTAAACATATAAATAAAATAAATGTATATACAGAAATAATAAAATACATTTAATACAATTTCAATACAGACAGACATCTTTTTTGATGATCTAAGTAGGATTTCGAAGTCAAAAAATTCTTATATGGGCTGGGGATCCTTCTAGGTTGGATAGGTGTTTTGGCTCTATTTATATATTGTTAAAGTTTTTTTGAGATATGTATATGTGTATATATGTATATATATGTATGTATGTATATATATATATATATATATATATGTATATATGTTTTCTCATAAAAAGTATCCAACACTAAGGATACTGTAGAATATAATAATAGGGATAAGAATCAATATGTAGAGTTTGTGTACACTATTTATACATTATTTGTATCCAACTTTAGCGGGTCCGAATAGGATATTGAGCTCTTCCCATTTAACCTCATACTTTTTACTTTTTATAGTATTTAGAAGGTATTGGAGTTTTTCTTTGACGTATGGTGCAGACGGTGCTTCTGCTAAATACCAATTGGATGGGAGTATAGAGCTTTTTCTTTCCCTCAATGGTTTTAATTATATTCACAATTTTGTGGGCATTCTATAGATATAGGTCTATATTTGGATGTTAGTTGCATGTTTATTCAGAACTATATCATTTTGTCCATTTATTTTTTCTTGAAAGATTTA
The DNA here is from genome assembly GCA_018402905.1 of Glandirana rugosa. NCBI lineage: Eukaryota > Metazoa > Chordata > Amphibia > Anura > Ranidae > Glandirana > Glandirana rugosa. The sequence goes on from BLSH010480477.1 coordinate 1,406,934, forward strand.
TTCAAATTGGCAGCTCACACATACACCAACAGATCTATATATGACCGATTGGGAGGCTCGTTTTTGTGTTTATTATTTTTCGTGCTTTGTTTGTATTTTCTGTTTTTCCTTTTTCACATTTTATCCTATGTTGGGGATGACTGTATCATTCATGATGTGAAAATGTTTTGCTATTTATTTTAATTGTGTTATATCTTGAATGTATACATGCTTCCTTTCACCTATGCTTGTGTTAGTGCTTGCAGGTGATAGGGATTGAATGTGAGCAGGATGCAATTAACTGGTCTCTGTTTTCACCTGGGAAAGAAATATATTTAAATTAGTATGACAGACTTTTGTCAGATGATGATTAAGCGAATTGTATTTTCGTGAAACGCGTCCATCTTTCCTGTCCATCCATCTTATTGCTTTGCCGTTGGACATGTCTTTTGACAATTTTTGTATGCATTTGGACTTCCATTGTACACTTATGCTTTGAATAAACTGGATTACCATTTCCCTATCTGCTGGAGTGTTGTCTACTACTCTTTCATTGATTACATACAAAAATGCTACTTAAAAGTTCAAATGCAATAATATTTCAAAATGTGCCATTTGTTCTATGAAGTTATTTCCGTTTTTTTGTTAAGATATGAGGCAAACCAATGCTAGAAAATCAGATGCATCTTTTTTATTGCTATATAGCAAAGCATAAGATCGATTTGTCCATTAAATCACACTTCCACTAACAGCAAAAATACCATAAATAAGATGATACAGGGCTAAAGCTAAAGTTCATTTAATAAAAGTTTCTAAACTAACATTGAACACTAACAAGGATCAAAATCCATGATTATAAGGGAGCAGATTAACAGTAGAAAAGAAAAAAACGTTAAGGTGCTAGTGTTAGAGTTTTTAGTGTTTTAGTGTACATTAGAACCTATACAGTGATTAAAAGATAGGTCCAGAAAAGATTTCTTAAACCTTAGTTCTTTGTTTGATAAAAAATTAAAAATTGATAAGCTTCATTATATCATTTCGAAATGGTCCTCTTGATATTTTAATGGCATACACACATTTAATTGTCCTGTAGATAGTTATAATTTTTACTTTAAGAGAATATTAAATTAGATCCTGCATAACTACAGCTACAGTTCCCAGATTTTAAGAATTTTGTCTAACTACTTGGCAAATTCTACCAGCGTGAGTACTTAAGTATCCTTTTAGGTTTGCTTCTCTACGTAAGCCCCGTACACACGGTTCGACGATCGCATACAACAGGTCGTACTCACGACCGTTGTATGCGAAATCGATCGTTCGTATGCGCGATTTGAACAGTTGAACATACGACGGTCGTACAAGGGAGTTGTATGAGCAGACTAGAAAACTTGGTCGTACCAACAAGCTCTCATACGACCGTTGTATCGTGTGTACAGAGCAGTTGGTACAACAAAGTTGTATTGTGCAAAACACGCTCCAAAGTCAGGAATGGCTGGATGCTAATTACATGCACCTGAACGTTCTTTCCCCGGACATACGATCGTGTAGTGCAGTCAGTATGCTGCATACAACAGCCAACATACGATTCAACACGATCGTACGTGCGATCGTCGAACCGTGTGTACGAGGCATTACTCTACCGACACACTATAGACTGCTGAGACTCTTAAATTATCTAGAGTTACTAAAAAGTAATAATCAGAAAATTAATTTGCAAATCTGAATGAACAAGTTAATTTTTTTTTATTCAGCTGCATATATGCCAAAAAGTTCATTCAATGCTGAAAATTGTATAATTCATGACAAACGGTTGCCTGGCATCCTGAATTGTGTAGTTCTCTGCAGAACATATCAATCTGCATTTCAATAAACAGGAGAATCAAAGATTATTTGTATTTGATTACCACCACTAAGAAGGTTTTATGATTTCAATGCTGGAATGGAGAGGTAGGAGCTAAATTATGCTTCTATGCAATTCTGATGAATGGAGACTTTTTTCAAATCAGTCTTTCCTTAATAACTCCAGAATGCAGCTGATTTAAAAAAAATCCCCTTGTAATACAATTCACAATAAAAAATGTTTTTTACTTTAAACATATTTAATGGCATTTCTACTTTCTGCTTCCATTCATTAGTAGGCAAAGGACCAAATATTTAGCCTTGAGCAACACACCTCTGGAAATTATATTAGCTCTCTATTTTCCTATTAACGTAAAGCTGTTAAAATAGGTTTATGTTAACATTGGAGAAAAATGAAATGTGATAAATTAAATATGTAAAGGCAGACATTGATGGGAAATGTAACATTTTTCTTTTCTTCTTTTTTCAATAATTTTTTATTGAATTTTATAAAGATTTACACACAGACAAAATGTAAACAATGCATATAACAAGGGACAGTACATTGCGAGACAATACTCAGAAAAAATAAAATGGTGAATTACACATTACCAGTTACAAATTGGACAGGCCAGAGGGGGCTTTCCTCCTGCTTGTCCAAACACTCCATGACTTGGAGAAGAAGTCATGTTTCATGTCATTCATCGCCAAAATACGCTCAAAGGCGTGGTTGTGGTCAACCATTCTTTCCACATCAGTGATGTTATGGGCCAGGGTTGATTTCCAATTTCTAAGGATTATTAAGCAGACTGCAAACAGTATGTGAGAGACAACTTGGCAGTGCATAGGGGGAAAGAGGTCTATGCCAATGTTTAGAAGTGCTAGGGCCGGGTTAGGTCTGGTGAGAATCCTTGTGCATAGAAATTATTTGGTGGAAATGTAACATTTTTGAGTTGTCACAGGAACAGGAGGAAAGGGGAATATCTTCTGTGAGTAAACCTATTCTGGTGACAACAAAGAGGAGATTTCCCCTCACTTAGGAAGTATTTCTTTCTGCAGTCTCTTTGGGACAAGAAGTGGAGGAAATTCTCCCTGTCAGGACACAAACAGGAAAACAAAATGGGTGTCTTAAAGCGTATCTAAACATAAAAACAAAAATGTAATATATTGCTGTTTACCAATCCTTAAATATGGTGGCTGCATTCGTTTTCTCTTTAGCCTTTTTTTTATATTCTCAGCTGGTGATCTGGCCAGTAACACACTTCTTGTCTTAGGTGGTCCCGCTGTATGGATTAGCAACAGAGACACCCTTGGACAGCAGCATTATCAATTTGGGGAGAGGGTAGTGTTACAGTAGATGCCCTAATAAATTTAGATGGACTTGACTAATAAATTGAAACCAAACTCCAGAGAATACATGTTAAGCAGTCACAGCTACAGTGTGTTTTTCTTCTTGGCATACAGGTTTTACATAAATGAATAAAGCTGACCATTATGACACCCATCAGTTATGTTAAATGGTTTGTCTCAACTCTCTAACTGCCACTTTTTACTGGAAAGTTTGGTCTGTTAAAAATAAGAGACTTACTGGCAGTATCAACAGGAAAAAGGCCAAAGGAAACTATAAATATGCAACAACCACTTTTAGGCCCCAGGCAAACTATGACTCGTGATGGCAGGTGTTGCGAATTTGCACATTTATATATATATATTTTTTTTTGTGCGTTGTCAGGCTACACACATAGGGCATCCCATTAATTTCAATGGACTGTGGTATATCTGACCAATGCATCAAAGTAGCTCATGTAGCTTTTTGAGCGTTGAGCTTTGCATGGTTTTTAAGCACACAGTTTGACACATTTGAAAACTACATATATCCTCATCGCATACAACAAGTCAATAAATGGCACCAGAAGCACAGCATGCATTTTTCATGCACTTCAGAAACGAATGCAAAATTACTCAATATTGCGCACATTTGCTAAAAGTTATAGTGCGTATACAGCCTTAAGGAGTGGTAAGCTGTAATATATTACATTTGGGTTTAGATGCAGTTTTTACTATTTACTATTTTCTACTCTAGTCGAAACTATAAAAAAAATAAGAATTTAGGGGGGCGTGACCGGCTGTGGACTAAGATGGCTGCTTAAACTCTTAGCTCTACTCAGCCTGGGACGAAAAAGCTACTTCCCAGCATCTCCAGCAACAATCCACTCACCAGATTGCTCCCAAAGGGGACCCCATCCCTACTCAATCACAACCAGCCCGCCGGAGGACTTTACTACCACCCGTGCGCCTCGGAGACACGGAGAGCGGCTCACAGGCATAGACAGACAGACCGGCAGACCCCGTCACGAACGGACTCCGTCCATCCACCTCGTTGCCTGCACAGTAAGCTCTCTTTCCTCCACAACCATCGCCTGTATGGCCGAGGCTCACTTCCGCACTCACTTTGCAACCCCAGGAGCGGCTGTACCTGTAGCTGCCTGCCTCTCCAGGCTCCTTCACCGCAGATCTCCCCGCCATCTTGCGGTCCAGTGCCGCACAGTCAGCTCCGCTCCGCACCGCGCCCTCTCTCACAGAGCATTGACTGGACACCTCCTCCGTATCCAGGAACGTCAGATAAGCCACGGGCACACACTGCTCCATGACTCAGCGGCCTCTTAAAGTGCCCACAGCTGCTGTTCTTTTCAACTGTATGCCACTAGTGAAATCATAAAATAATAAGCTGCATTGCCTACCTGACCCCCAAGGTCACTAGAGTGCCCACTGCCAACACCTGAGCTTAAAAATTGAGGACCCGGCTGCGGCCTACCTTATCACGGTTACACATAGCTGAGGGAACTGGTACTAAATGGGATAAGCAGAGCTAGTCTCATTACTGCTTTAACCCACAGTGAGTCGCATAGCTCTTGCACTCTTACAGCTACCGGTACAGGTACAGGCTTTACCTCATCGCCTCCTCTCCTAAGAGAGCACCTTGGTGATGGGGAGCCTCTGCCTAAAACGACTTCACCTCAGGTGAGCATAATAGATACGCAAAGCCTCTGACTTCCTCACTCTCCAGTAACTATTGCCATATCTACCCATTGGTGTAGCAACTACATTAAGTAATGCACAGTGGCACACAAGCTGCCACAGCTAACCCAAATCGCCTCACTAACTACTTTCACAAGAAAGATATGCAAAATCAGAGAGAAGGGGCTCCGCAGAGCCCACGCCTTTCTACACAAACGGCCAGAAGTATCAGGGAAACTGACTCAACCTCAGAAGAAATGGACACTGTTGTCCCTAACACGGACACTAACCAGTCATTTCCAAGAGACAGAGGAAAGAGAACAGCACCATCTCCAGTCCTATCCCCAAACAAAGCCCCTATGTTTAAAAAACAACACTGGGACAACACTGAGCCCTGAAGAAGTCACGTGAGGTGATGTAACACGTAGGCTGAGTTTTAGCTTGCTGGACACACAGTGAGAGGCGCCCAGAGGCTACTGTGTTACTTGATGATTTTTGTGATTTTATATATATATTTTTTGGTTTATATACCTTATTTGGACACAATAAAGTATTCCTTTTTAAATACTACACTATGGAAGCTTTTTTATCTTCCCCCCTTCCTGAGCGGCATTGAGTTTATACAACTCAAAGGAGAGCAACCGATCGGACAGTGGGAGCATTGATGACAATCAGGATCAGGATTGAGAGAGTGTGGAACGATCGAACAGAATCCCCAAAAGAAACCTTGATGTGCACATACACCAAGCCATAGAGGTGAGCATTCTATGAGCACTTTCCCGTTTGAAGCACTTTATAAAGGAATCCTTTTGGGATAGCACGCCTATCCCCCTGCAAAAGAGGCATCCTTCACCTGTTTGGAGCACGAATACCCATAAGGACTATCTGACCACAAGTCACTGGAAATATCACTACAAGCACTTTATTTTTGTTACAAGGACTTTTTATACACATTTGTGTTTTTATATGTTTACACCTGCTTCACTGTGATAATATCACTTCACTAATTTTTGGTTCATATAATTTATGCAAATGTATTTTTATATTGAAGATTTTATTGGTCACATTTTTATGCATTTTTGCTGAACGTTTTATATGGAAGAGTCACATTATTAATGAATTAATCACAGAATATTTTTTGCCATTTCACTATTTATATATTATTATTCAAAGGGTTGATACAGATAGATATTATCTGAGGCTGCGCAGTACCATTTTCCTTTCAAACACTATTCTTCTATTGTCACATAGTAGGTACAGCAGCAACCTCTCTAAACACTATAGTAGTCTCATAGTAGCGCGAGGATACACCACTATATTTTAACACTGGGACTCCTCATCCACCCCCAGATACAGAGGAAGTGCAGCTGGACTCATTGGCGAAACTCCCCACCTCAGACCAGCCGGCCTCGGAGCATACCCTGAAACTAATGCTACTCTCCCTACAAAAGGACATGCGTAATGAACTGCGCTCCTCCATTACAATGCTCCACAACAGAATAGATCAAGTGGAAGAAAGAACTGAAACCATAGAGACAGCACTGTCTAAACAGCATTCTGCCTACAGCAAGGTGTTAGACATACAAGACCATCACGAAGAACAACTACATTACCTGAGGGCAAAAGTCACAGACCTGGAAGACCGTTCTCGCCGTAACAACATCAAACTCAGGGGGATCCCCGAGGCGGTCAAATCACCAGACCTGATCCCCTATATACAGAAACTTTTTCTCAACATGATCCCGGCTTTGACCCCACTAGACCTGACTATCGACAGAGCCCATCGCATTGCCAAACCTAACCATCTCCCAGCATCTGTACCAAGAGACGTCCTAGCTCGCATTCATTTTTTCCAGACCAAGGACAAGATTATGGCACTAGCGAGATCCACTCCTAATCTTCCGGAACCTTACTCCACTGTGTCCTTATTTACCGACATCTCCGCAGCAACAGCTCAGAGGAGGAGAGAGTTCTCACAAGTAACGGCAGTCCTCAGAGAACATCGAGTTCCATACAAGTGGGGCTTCCCAGCGAAACTTGTGGTCACATATCAGAACCAAACAACCAACATATTCACTCCTAAAGATGGGATCAAGCGGTTACTAAACTGGAACCTGATCTCAGCTCCACCACAAGAACAACCACAAAGGCACATCCCCAACCGCCCCCTGACCCAGGGCGCGCCGCGTCATCCTCCGCACAACTGTAAGCCCGCTAAATTCATCACAAGTCTCCAATGAGACTCATACTCCATCTCCCCCCCTTTGGAAGTTCAAATCGACTCAGCTCTTAAGGCTACAGACGTCCCATAAGAGTATGAGATCACACTGGTTAATAACCTTCACTCGTTAATATCTACCCCCCGAGTGCCAAGCACTTTCATCAATTGGGTATTATACACGCGTTTTATCTTTTTTTTATTTCTCTTTGTTTCTCTCTGTTATCTTAAGCAACACAAGTTCAACACTGTTTGCCTATCCGACCGAGCTCAACATTTACTATTACGTTAATTTACTGCTACGTTAATTGTACTGTTGATAGTTCACACGTTATCTCTGAAGTTGTAACTGTTTGGGGACCATATACAAAAAGGTGTAATCTTGGCACTTCCTTCCTCCTCACGTACACTTAATACATACATAGTAACTATGTCTGTAAAGATCACTTCCATAAATGCTAAAGGTCTGAATTACCCATACAAACGAAACATGCTATGGAAAACAGCAATCTCTCTAAATTCTGACATACTTTGCGTACAAGAAACGCATTTTTTAGTACACAAACCTCCACTATGCTCCCATAGGAGCTTTACCCATTATTATCATGCAAACTCCCCTTGCAAAAGAGCTGGAGTCATGCTTGCTGTGAGATCCACAGTCTCCTTCCAACTGCACCAAATTGAAACTGACCCAGACGGTAGATTCCTCATCATACAAGCTACCATTAACGGACAAAAAGTCACCATTGCAAATATATACGCCCCCAATACCAACCAGAAAACATTTTACAAGAAAGTATTGGCTACTCTAGCCCCTTTCAGACAAGACCCCCTAATCATCTGTGGAGACTTCAATGATATAGCGGATCTTTCCCTTGACACTTCCAATCCAGCACGTAAGAGACCCACCTCGCTCTCGTCACTCATCCAAACAGAGGATCTCTATGATCCTCGGAGATGCTCCCATGGGATAGAGAGAGATTATACCTTCTACTCCCATGCTCAAAAAGTGTACTCACGGATTGACCTCTTCTTGGTGGATAAGCATACCCTTCAACGGGTCACACAAACAACAATAGACCTTATCACTTGGTCTGACCATGCCCCGATTACATTGACTATATTTCCGGCAAGCACCCCTCAAACCACACTACATGGAGGCTGAACCCCTCCCTAATTACTAATCCAATCCACCAAGAACAGATCTCGTCCGAACTCACAATGTTCTTTGCTCCTAATTCAGGCACCATCGACAATCCAACGGTTCTATGGAATGCCCACAAGGCCTTCATGAGGGGTTTATTTATTAAGCTGGGAGCCCATGAGAAAAAAGTACATACACTCGCCACTAATAAACTACTTGCCCAAATTAGAACCCTTGATCGAGCGCACAAAGCACAACAATCCCCGTCACTACTTGCTGACCTCACGAAAGCTAGACAAGCCTTAAG
>BLSH010480477.1:1415448-1426826 GCA_018402905.1 Glandirana rugosa
TATTGCACACTTGATAGTTGTCATGTTAATTGCATCGTCATTTAATCGCATTATCATTTACAACTCGAGCCTGCCTATCCGTTTGTCACAACTTGAACGATTTACTGCTACGTTAATTGTACTGTTGATAGTTCACACGTTATCTCTGAAGTTGTAACTGTTTGGGGACCATATACAAAAAGGTGTAATCTTGGCACTTCCCTTCCTCCTCACGTACACTTCATACATACATAGTAACTATGTCTGTAAAAATCACTTAAATAGATGCTAAAGGTCTGAATTCCCCATACAAACGAAACATGCTATGGAAAACAGCAATCTCTCTAAATTCTGACATACTTTGCGTACAAGAAACGCATTTTTTAGTACACAAACCTCCACTATGCTCCCATAGGAGCTTTACCCATTATTATCATGCAAACTCCCCTCGCAAAAGAGCTGGAGTCATGCTTGCTGTGAGATCCACAGTCTCCTTCCAACTGCACCAAATTGAAACTGACCCAGACGGTAGATTCCTCATCATACAAGCTACCATTAACGGACAAAAAGTCACCATTGCAAATATATACGCCCCCAATACCAACCAGAAAACATTTTACAAGAAAGTAATGGCTACTCTAGCCCCTTTCAGACAAGACCCCCTAATCATCTGTGGAGACTTCAATGATATAGCGGATCTTTCCCTTGACACTTCCAATCCAGCACGTAAGAGACCCACCTCGCTTTCGTCACTCATCCAAACAGAGGATCTCTATGATCCTTGGAGATGCTCCCATGGGATAGAGAGAGATTATATCTTCTACTCCCATGCTCAAAAGTGTACTCATGGATTGACCTCTTCTTGGTGGATAAGCATACCCTTCAACGAGTCACCCAAACAACAATAGACCTTATCACTTGGTCTGACCATGCCCCTATTACATTGACTATATTCCCGGCAAGCACCCCCTCAAACCACACTACATGGAGGCTCAACCCCTCCCTAATTACTAATCCAATCCACCAAGAACAGATCTCATCCAAACTCACAATGTTCTTTGCTACAAATTCAGGCACCATCGACAATCCAACGGTTCTATGGAATGCCCACAAGGCCTTCATGAGGGGTTTATTTATTAAGCTGGGAGCCCATGAGAAAAAAGTACATACACTCGCCACTAATAAACTACTTGCCCAAATTAGAACTCTTGAACGAGTGCACAAAGCACAACAATCCCCGTCACTACTTGCTGACCTCACGAAAGCTAGACAAGCCTTAAGCGATCACCTGCACTCGAACGTTGACATACATCTCAAAAGACTCCGGCTACAACACTACATACACCAGAACACACCAGGCGCATACCTCGCAAAGCAACTCAAACGCAAAATGGCGCAAACCAGAATCCCTTATCTCACAACCCCCTCAGGGTCCCACCTCATTAATCCCAGAGACATAGCCAATAGCTTTAGAACATACTACTCTGAGCTATATAATCTAACTAACCCCACGTCCAATTCACCACCTACGTCTCAGGATATTTCAAACTTTTTACAAACAATACATTTGCCATCTCTCACCCCTGACCAACTCCAGGATCTTTCAGCCCCGTTCACCACCACTGAGATTGAACTTGCCATCACCAAGTTACCATTACACAAGGCACCTGGCCCCGACGGCTTTGCCGCTGAGTATTATAAATGCTTCACTAAAACCTTAACGACACATCTAAGTAACTCTTTTAACTACATCGCAAACACAGGGTCCATTCCTCCAGAATCTCTACAAGCCACTATAGTTACCGTACCTAAACCAGATAAGTCTACTGATAGCCCTACCAACTACAGACCCATTTCCCTGCTAAATACTGACACTAAGCTATTTGCGAAGCTTATCGCAACGAGACTAGCTCCTATCCTGCCTGGTCTGATCCATCAGGATCAGGTGGGATTTGTCAACAGCAGGCAGGCCTCAGATGGCACTCGCAGACTCATTAACCTGATACAGTGGGCTGAAATACATCAAAAGTCTTCTCTGCTCATTTCTCTCGATGCCAAGAAGGTGTTTGATAGGGTTGATTGGACATATATGAAAGCAGTCTTACAAAAATGTGTTTTTTCTGGTGACATTTTACAAGCCATATTATCTCTATACACTTCCCCCAGTGCCAGAGTACTCACTTCCGGACTTCTCTCCGACTCATTTCGCATTACCAATGGTACAAGGCAGGGGTGCCCCCTATCACCGCTCATATTCAATCTCACAATGGAACCCCTTGCCCAAGCTATCAGAGAAAACCCAAAGATCCTGGGCCTTACCATAGGAGAGGTTACTCATAAAATAGGCCTCTACGCTGATGATGTCATAATAGCCCTAACGGACCCGATTTCCTCACTCGCTGCGCTGCATGACATCCTACTCCAATTCAGCGGAGTCTCAATGTACAAAGTAAATGAACACAAATCTAGCATGATAAGTATAGGACTCGACCAAATTGCGAAATCAGAAATTACCACACTGACTCCCTTCTCGTGGGCTCCCAACTCTACACTGACCTACTTGGGCACACAGCTTACTGTCCCCTCATCCAAGCTCCTGTATACTAACTTTAAAAAACTAGTAACTAAGTTATTATCAAATATAGATGAACTCAGGCAATCCAAGGCCTCGTGGGCAGGCAGAATTGTCATTGCTAAAATGTTCTTGCTCCCACACATACTTTATGCTTTTCGAACTCTGCCCCTACCCTTCCTGATATTTCAAATTCAAAAGCTTCAACCCATCATCAACAACTTCATATGGGAAGGAAAACGCCCTTGCCTAAAACGGAATATACTCTGCACGCCAGTATCTTCGGGAGGAATGAGAGCACCGAATGTTCAAGCTTACTACATTGCCACATTATTGGATCAAACCAAGACATGGTGGAATCCAGCCTTTCCCACCAACTGGTATCAAATAGAACATACAGCTTTACCATACCAACCCAAACTAACTATCGCCGCACTACTTTTGGGTCATCATGGTGATCATCACCGCCTCAACACGATCATTGCCACCCTCAAACCTTTCAAAGCATTTATACAAGCGTCCAAAGGGATCTCACTCTCCGCTTCCAGGCATATTCCCTTGGAGGCCCTCCAACTATTCACCTCAGACATCTCCTTCCCTGAGTGGACAGCAGCGGGTATAACCAACATTGGACAACTATATGAGGGCTCAACTACTTAAGGATTCGTTCTATACTCACCAAAATTAAGTGGACAGACCACTCACCCATTGACGACCTGTTACAATGCTACACCCAACTGGCAGCCCAAAAAATGGGAACCGCATATTTCTACAAACTCCTTACCAACAACAACTTACACAAGAAAACTCAATCTATGTTCCAATGGGAACAAAAGCTCCACTGTACCTACACCCCTAAACAATGGTACCGCTCACTACAACTCCCTTTAAAAATGTCCAGATGTAAAACGCACTGGGAAACAGTACAGAAAATCTTTCATAATTGGTACCTCACCCCACTAAAACTGGCACGCATATACCCAACAAGAAATAATCTTTGCTGGCGAAACTGTGGAGCGCTAGGGTCAGCCCTACACATTTGGTGGTCCTGTCCGAACCTCAAGACCTATTGGGCAGACCTCTCTAAACTTCTCTTCTCTATCACAACCATCCGTGATCACCTCACACCACAAAAAGTCTTGCTTGGCCTGGGAATAGACACTTTGCCCAGACACGTTCATACGATTGTCACTCACGTCCTCATCGCCGCTCGTCTAACTTTAGCCAGACATTGGAAGTCTGCCACTCCCCCAACTTGTGCCGAACTCCTAACAACCCTTAACAACCAATTCCTTTGGGAATATATGTTCACAAGAGCAAATCTGCAATTCAAAATCTTCCAGACGCGATGGAGCCTCTGGATACATCATCCCAAAGCTATCTACCTTACCTGACTCGCACCCATTGGTACCCCTTCAGATATGTAACCCCTTAATAAGACCAAGCAGTCGCATACTATATATACAACATGCTTAATTTACGAACCCTCCGAATTGTATATGGTATACTACTTTGCACGCAATCATATGGGATTATACTTTTATGTAATCTTTGTTTTATGATCCTGCTCACTTAATGCACTTGCATCTGTCTGTATTGTACCGAAATAACATTGAATGTGGTAATGTACACTGCAACCCTATGTTAATTGAAAAATTCTCAATAAAACTATTTGTAATTAAAAAAAATAAGAATTTGGCTTTACACTTTAAAATACAGACGCAACCATTGCTGGTTGCTAGTAAGCTGAGCTACAACTTTCAGTGCTTTCTGAGTTACTGACCCGTTTCAAATGATTTTTGAGTCAGTAACTAAAAGCAGTGAAGCAAGACAATGAGCATTTTTCAGGAATTGTCTTTGGTGAAAGGTTTTGTGTTTCTGGTTTTGCTGTGGGTGGAAGAGGAAGCACTGTAAGCCAGTACAGGTTTATGGCACTGTACAATGCTGAAAATCTAGCAAATGAAGCTTACTGGTTGGAGGAGAGAGCACAGAGGTAGGTGATTTCATCAGTTAACTGCTTATCCTTTACATCCACAGTCTTGGTCACATGACCAGACTGTATTGCTTTGACTGCAGTGAAGATAAGTAAATGATCAAGATATGGTTAAGAGGTCTGGCAGGGGTGTCTGAATTAGCTAGGGGGGCTGATATGAAATCCTTACAAAAAAAAAATGGAATGCGATACCAGGGATGAGCAGCAGATCGCAGCTGTCCTAAATTTGGAACCCAAAACACATGAAAAAGAAGTTTATCTAGAGGAATTTGGGATCAGCGCTGCCTTACCTTTTCTTTTTCATGATTTGAAATCCTTGCTGTCTCAGCTTTGGGAGCAGCAGTCCTGGAACTGGAAGCCCTGCCTTTGGCTGAGATGGGATGGAGCAGTCAGGAGAGTCAAGGCCCGTACACACGAGGCGATTTTCATATGGGAATTTTCATACGACAGCTTGTCGTCCGAAACTCTTACCGTTAGTATGCTGCTTTCGACATCCGATTTAAATTATTCGTTAGACAAAAGCTGGATGTGTAGACTAGTAAATTTTCGTTCCATTAGTACGGTTGTCGTACGAAAAAAATCATACGACCGAGACTACGCATGCTCAGAAACGAAAAAAGATGCAAAAATGTTCAAACCATTACGTCACTTCTGACGTTGAGTTAGATCGTACAAAAATTTTCGTATTGATAGTACGCCCTTCACTTTCGACATGAGATAAGCATCCAACAAAAAATGGACGTTCTGTCGTCCGAAAATTGGACCGCGTGTACGAGGCTTAAGATTGTAGCCCAAACCGAACAGCCATGAATCACAGTGAACAGCTGGGTTTGTTAGATAGGAGTGGATTTCGTTTAGGTCCCATTCACACAGGGACGATCCGACTTGGCGCTAATTTGCTAGGCAATTGCAGCGTGACTTTCAGCGAGACTTCAGCGCGACTTACAACACGACTTATGCCAGGCGACTTTGCCTGTGGCCAATCAGAGAAGGGAGGGAGGGGCTTGCCCCAAACATAAGTTCTATTCCTTTCACTGTAAAGTCGCTTGCATTCTCATGGGGATCCGACTTGGAGGGGACTTCCATTCATTTCTATGGGCACAAGTCGGATAGAATTTGCCTTGAGTCGCGCAGGAACTTTTTTCTGAAGTCGGAGCGACTTAGTAGTGTACATTAAGACGGCTACCATTCATTTCAATGGGATTTCAGATGTCAAGCAACTTGGGGCGACTTGAGGTGACTCCAGTCAGAGCGCAAGTCACCCCTGTGTGAATGGGGCCTTAGGAGTTTTGGTGTCTTAAAGTGAGGGCCACTGATTGGCTTCAGTTGAAGTTTTTGAAGGCTTTCTAGTAATTATAGGACAAGAGCAATACAAGTCCTAAAACTGACAATTAGGTATGGAGTTACTGGTATGCTTTTGTTATGTATTTGAGAATTCTGAAAGGTGATAATGCTGAAATTAATACTGTGTGCCAAGGTTCTTGCTATACGTGTTTCCCTAATATAAAAATAAGATTACATAAATGACAAATGCTTTCAAAGTTTTAGATATGCATATATTAATATGTTAAACATTAAATTGATGTATATGTTACCTTGTATACTTCTTTTGAAGAAAGCCTTACAGCCCTCACATGACCAGACTCCATAATGATACCCAGATGCATAGTCACTACACACTGCACAGTATCGCGTCTCTTTACTGGATTCCATCGTTGGTGTTCCTTTATCATTAGTTCCAGTTATCCGATCTCTTCCATTCTGGCGTCTGCTGTCTGAACCTGATCTGGAAGAATAAAATGTACAATTTTATAAGAAATAACAGTTTTAGGGTGGCAGATATAAAAAAAAAAGCATAACTGGAATATGTTAAGGAACTAGCTGGCCATTTATGAGAATTTACAATGTACACCTTAACTAGATACAATTCTCTCTTTGAGTCTCCATGAAGTGTAAAGTTGCTCACGTAAACTCAAACCTGACATTGGAAAAGATCTGCTGCCCCTCTGCACTCTATAGGATGGAATCAATGTGTTTATTTCCCCAGCACAGGAAAGGGTACCATTATAAGATAAGCACATCTTATATAAGGCATAAGAATGTGAGCAGAAAATAGGGACTGGTCTATCATACTTCTATCTGTACAAGATGGGAGTACACTGTAACCATGGGGAAAAACTATATCACTGCCCCAGTGACATTTGAATAAATATGCTGAAGGGGTGACTTCAAATGAAACTGTACATGCCCAGAGACTACCAAGGTACCAGTGATGCCAGATCTGTAGATTTTCAGAGCTTTGAAACCTTCAAAGAGATCACACATCTGCAAAGGACTGAAAGAATATCTAGGTAATGCATACAGTTCAAAGATTCCCTAAAAGACTGGCCAAGTTGCCTTTTAGAAAACTGTACCTTCACACAGCCACAGTTCACACTTCAGTCCAGTCACCTAATCAGTACATTTATTAAAAATAATTGTCTTAAATATCTCTTTATTTTTTTGTTCTTTCATTCCATAGAAGCCACAGTTTGATTTAATTGTTTGGTTTATATATTGAAGCTCTGCTGAATTCCATCATACAATCACGTGGAAGCAAAAATACTGTTTTTTATTTTCCTTGCACATGACTGAGTGCAATCGAAAATTCTCTTGCAAAGTACACATCCGATTTGCCTTTAGTAAATCAAACCCTTAAAGTTATTGTAAAGGCTATTTTTTAAAATAACACACAGGTTTATATTTACATAATCATCCTCTTCTCGGGTCCTGGCTCCTCCTCTTCTCAGTGTGCCACCATAGGAACCTGTTTCCTACAGTGGCACACCTGCAGGCTTGATCTGGTGCTACGTTGCCTGTATCTATAGACACAGACAGCGAGGCTTGGCCCCACCCTCCGCTCTCTCCTCACAGGCTGTAATTGACAACAGCACTGCTGTCTCAGAACCAGTAATGAAAGAGAGAGACAGCTCTTCTGCTCTTGGGCACAATACTAGATCAAGAACAGGCTCAAGTAAACTGGGGGGGGGGGGGGGCAAAACATAAAAGGTTTTTCACCCTAATGGCGAGAATGCATTAGGTTAAAAATCATCAGCCTTTACAAACACTTTAAAGTGAGTTTGTGTTTTGCCCATGCAGGGCAAATCAACAAGTTCACTTGAATGCCTCCCTCCCCAGTTTCATGTACTTATTTTCCTTTCAATCCCCCACTGCACTGTTTAGCCACCAGGAGGGAAAGGAAAGCCCAATGTAATCTATGAGCCACCATAGTTATAGCTTAGATGTGACTTTGACCTCCCCATGGGCACTGATGACAGCGCTGTCTCATGTTATGAGTTACATGCTCCTACATACCAGATATTTTATTTGGCTTCCAAAAAGGAGCGGCAATGTAGCAAAGGAAAATTATGTATGGGGTATATTAAGCTAAAAGATGAGGTGATAAAGCAAAAATGTTTCTTTGCTAGAATTAAAAACATGGTCATTTCAAACTGAGATTTGCTGTCATGCCTCCAGCATAAGGATCCTGTCAAATTATTGTTATTCCTCTTGACTTTGTTTTGTGTTCCACCTAGTGGCTAAATAATGTAGCGGTACCCCCACAGGGGCTGCTGAATGTAGTGGTTCATATGTCACCTTGCCCAGCCTGGCATTCATCTCTCAGACACTCGGAGACAAAAAACAGTCCATGAACTTTGTTTTTTTGTTTTATTGAGGGAATTGAACTTGGATGGGGTAAGGGGAATATGGGATGCCCAGTGGAATTCTTAGAACATTGCTTGGGACCACGATATACACGCTAGTATATACACTCCAGTCTTCACTCCAGCACAACTCCCGCTTCAGACTATTGCCCCCCAGCTCCTCCAGCACTACTCTTGCTGCAGACCATCACTCCTTAGCACCTCCAGCACTACTCTTGCTGGAGCTCCCAGGATCAGCTAGCACATATTTGGTTAGACCTGACACTGACTCAGCCATCGCCCTTTGCATGCAGGGACCGCAGGCCCCTATAATGTAGAGAAAGTTCACATGCTAGCTGTCCCACATGTGGCTACTGATCCCAGTTAGCCCTCTTCAGGCCCTGCCAGCCCTCCTGGCTGCAGCTGCCCGACTCCACTGGCCACTGCACCACAGTCCTCTCTCCTGATTCTGCACCCATATCTGACTGCACTCTCTCGGTCCTCTCAGGCGTGCCTCCCCAGTCCTCTCAACTGTGCCTTTCACTCACAAGCCCTCCTGGCTGCAACCGGTGGTTCCTCTTGCCGGAGACTTGCTCAGCAGCACACTCTCCTGCTGTCCTCCCCCGCTACTCTGGATCAGGACACCCCCACGGCCTCCCGGAGGGTCCTATCCACACCCAAGCCCAGGCCCAAGGTCACCCCCCCCAGACTGGGGGCTCCCTCCAAGGCCCCGACAGTCTCAGTACTCCATCTCCATCTCTTCCAACCTAAAACTCCTCCCCAGCTGGGCTGACCCTGGGTATTTAGGTGGCCTGCCCCCTGCCAATCCAGTTTGGGGATTGGTCAGGGCTCCTCAAATTACCCCAGGTGGCTCCACCTTCCCTGTGGGAGGTCCTGATGACACCACCTGTGAGTCACCCAGCCCTACCCTGAGTCACTTCCAGCCAAGATTGAAAACAAACAGGCATAGCCACCAGCTAGGCCTGCCCATATTTTCCCATTCTCACAGAAAAATCCAGCCTTTAGCACCCATCTACCCAGAGTGTGCCACCCTAGCACTGCTTCCAATTCAAACAACAGCCTGTTTTAGCAGTGTATGACTTCTATAGGGCTTCCGTACTTCTCATTGGCCTTCTCTACAGGAAAGGGAAACAGGTGCATCCTGGGAAACAAGTGTCAATGTTGAGGACTCCCAGGTAGAAGTAGCCAAACAACATGTTAGGCCTGGAGGAACATCTCATTCTGTAGTGGTAGCATCACAGGCAAGACGTAAACGTACTTGTACATAGCCTCTGCCATGCACTAGTAGAAGACATTGGAAAAAAAATGATTTGAATAGCTTTGTTTTTGTTTTTTTAAAGTTGTTTTCTTATAACAGGCATGGTATACTTACCTGCTCTGTGCAATGGTTTACCACAGAGTGGCCCTGAACATCCTCTTCTGGGGGTCCCTCATCTGTGCTCTTAGCTACTGCTATTCTCCAAGTGCCCGCATAGCAAGATGATTGTTATGGGGGCATTTGCCTGGGCTCGATCCTGAGTTGGGTTGAGTGCATCTATAGACACATACAACGTGACTCAGCCCTCCCCATGCTCTCTCCTCACAGGCCTTGACTGACAGCAATGGCTCCTGCTGCCACCATATTTCCTGTAAGAAGAGGAAAGTGGAAGAAGAGCTGGTGTAAATGGGCACAGCGCTGGATCAAGATCGGTCTCAAGTAAGTTTTGGTGGGGGAGGGGGCTGAGGGAAGAAGCTTTTGAAAAATGTTTTACCTGTAATGCAGATAATGCATTCGGGTAAAAAAGTTTACCTTTACAACCACTTTAATGTTGAATTTATTTATGTATTCTTACTGTATGCATCTTTTCAATAAAGCCCCAAGAGTTGTTTACACAGTCTGGTTTATTAAAGAAGAGGAGGGTGTAGCTGCATGTCAAGTTACACATTGCCACAAGGTAATGTGTAGCAAGGACAAAACAGTGAAACAGTAGCCACCCATCATGAAATACAGGACAGCAAATACACAGTGGTTTGCTGCCCTGTCAGTTAAGTTAACTGCGTACTGCAACGCAGCGTTCCTTTTTTTTCCGCAAAGAAAACCTAGCAAATCCTGGCATCATCTTAGAAAATATGGTCCCAAGTCTTCAGTTCCTTTAAATCCTCAACCACAAGTAATGCACAAACCAGCTTCGAAAGGTTGAAAACCTAGAAAGTAATGCAGATAAGAAATGTAAAAAGAACAGCTAGAGGTTGAGAAGGCACAGCACAAAGTAATAAATGACAGGGGAACAGGGAGGGGGGAGTGAGGACACGGATCTCAAAACTCTTTGAGCAAGTTGAGATCAAATCATAGAGCTGTTGACACACCCTATTTCGGGTGGGGTTCACCGTTGGGACCCTGTTGGCCACAATGACAAAAGGTAAGGGAGAGGTTCCCCAACAGAAAGAGGGTCCAAACACTTCCAAAGGAAGAGACGGGATAACCCTGCAACATGTATGATCAATATAATTTATTGGACAAATGGTAAGGACACGGTAACATTTCAGGACACACAACTGACAATGTGATTTAAAATAAACACCCCGGGGTGGTTACCGCTCAACGTAATACAATTTGCAATTTGCTTCAGTCAGGAATCCCAAACCGTGCGTTTAGCCCAGGAAATCTTTACAAGCGATACCGCCACTCATTGAAGTGTGGCCGGCATCATAAAGTACATCTGGGTATGCGGCACTCTGGGATGAATCATAAGCCTAAAGAAGCATATAACGTCAGAAACACTCCACAGGACCCTTCACATCAATGCACAGTCAAACTGATATTTGCTGAAGTTAGGGATCAGAATATGACACACCAATACACAGGGCAATTAGTTTCAATCAGACATCCCAAAGTGTGCATCTAATCCAGGAAATCCATTCAAACCACACCGCCACTCATTGAAGTGTGGCCAGTATCATGAGGAACGTCTGGTTATATTGCACTTTGGGATTAATCATGGCATTGGAGACATACATATCATAAATAACATGTCACTAAGTTTTCCAAACTGATGGACACTGAAAAGTAGCATTAGTCAGAGTTAATGGCTACCTTTTGCTGATGAACTCCAAGGCAATGAAACTAATATTCAGTCTATTGCAGTTCCTA
>BLSH010480477.1:1439170-1459182 GCA_018402905.1 Glandirana rugosa
GTTACAGTATGAACATCCGGAGAGGACTTGGACAGACTTTTTGTTGATCTATCTATTGGGAGGAGAAGGGTCGGGGGGAGGGGAGAACGGATATAACGTCCTACGTGGTCTGTAACTCGAGTCATCGAACAAGTTTTGTGTGTAAACATGTTACGGGAAAACTGGAGGTCACGATTTGTGATTCGAGACTCCGACGACACCATGTGCCACTTTCTCGAGTAACACGTATGGGTCTAAAAGTTACTCAGTTTCGAGTAAGAACATTTCGACACCCGTGTACGGGTTACAGTCCTTGAAGGATATGGATCCGTTCTGTCTCCAAACGAATGGATCCTCAAAAAGTGTGTCCGAACCCTAGAACCCGAACGATTTTTGAAATGTCCGGGTCCGGGTCCGTGCCACGGACACCCGAAAGTTCGGTACGGACCCGAACGTTACAGTCCGGGTTCGCTCAACACTATTCGTAAGCAAAAGATCTATGTATTTACTTTTGTACTTACCCAAGTCTCCTGGCACATGATCCTCCATAGCACCTCTTGCAGTGGTGGAGACCAGTAATTTCCAGCTGCAGTTCATGCCCATTCATATTCAAAGTCACACCTGTAGACTGTGCCTGCCCAATCCCAAGCCTGTGTGAAAAACTCCTAGGTAAGCAAACCTCTGTCTTGCCTAGGTATAGGAAGTTCCTGACATTGGGCATGTGCCCACAGCTTTACAAGAATGAGCTTTGACTCATTGAAAATCTGGGTATGCACAATGAGCTCTTTCACCGTGTACCACAGCAGCCTCAGAGCTTAGTGTTTAGCACTGGAGGTCAAAAGGGCATTGTACAAATGTGTGTTTTGAACAAGCTACTGAGCTCAATGTCTGGTGCATCCTGCAATATAGGCAAGAGGGGAGGGGGGCTGGGAAGAGGAGGGTTATCTATCTAGTTGTTTTTCAGACAGGTTCAGGAGAGGCCTACAAGTATGACATTGAACCTGAGCAAAGTATTTTAATGTACTAGGGATGCTGGAATGAATGGACGATTTTATTGTAAAGACAAAGTAACCCATTAGGGATAAGAACCCTGCAAACAATTTTCCTACAGACTACCCTATCAGGAAGCATTCTACAGTATTAAGGTGGTTGTAAAGCCAAAAGGTTTTTTAACTTAATGCATGCTATGCATTGAGATAAAAAACCTTCTGTGTGCAGCAGCCCCATCAGCCCTCCTAATACTTACCTGAGCCCCATGTCTATCCAGCGATGTTGCACGAGTGTCTTAGCTGCCTGGAATTCCCCTCCTCATTGGCTGAGACAGCAGCGTGGTGCCATTGGCTCCAGCTGCTTTCAATCAAAGTCAGTCAGCCAATCAGTAGAGAAAGAGGGCTGGGCCGGGCCATGGCTCCATGTCTGAATGGACACAGTGAGCTGTGGGTCAGCTTGGGTGTCCCCGTATTAAGCTGCTTGCTGTGGGGGCACTCAACAGAAGGGAGGGGCCAGGACCCCCGGAGAGGGGCCCAAGAAGAGGAGATCTATGTTGCTCTGTGCAAATCCAATGCACACGGCAGGTAAGTATAGACATGTTTGTTATTTTTAAAGTAAAAAAAAAGAGAATTTACAATCACTTTAAGGAAAAGTAAAAGGCTGGTATCCAGCATGGTATGTTAAGAAATAACACTGTTTAATCCACGCGTGAATGATAACAAACATATAGAAGTGTTTCAAAGGATGGTTACAGAAGATTTGGAGAATTTGAAAGTAAAAAAGTGAGGGATCCCGTGGATTTAAGAAATGGGATTAGAAGCCTGGAACAAATAAATTATATTGTAGTCTGACCGGCAGACAAGGGAGGTGGAATAGTGGTTCCATCAAGGGAAGCTTATCATAAAGAAACAAGAATACTTGGTGATACCTACACATTTTAGAAGTTATCTGGCTATTGCATATAAGAAAGATTTAGAAAGCGTGGTAAGAAGAGGAATAAAGAAACAGTTATTGAACATCAAGGACGCAAGATTCCTAGTCCCAGACTCATATACGGGTGCCTGTAATAAACATCTTACCCAAAATACATGAAGACAAGAAACCCCCACATCCAACCTATTGTAAATTGTATAGAGTTAGTGGGGGCTAGATTGGGGCAATATGTAGATTGGTACCTTTAACTAATTATGCAAAAGACCAATTCCTATCTTCAATATACTAAACACTTAATACAGTTGCTGGAAAAGGTGGAATTAGGAATGGATGGAGTTATACTAGCCACAGCTAATATCGACCCTTTATACTGCGATCAATCATCATCACTATGGCCATGGAAGCCATTAAATGAGCAACAGTGACTTGTCTGGATGTCTGGATTGTTGCCTTACAGGATAAGTTCACCTTTTGTAACATGTTCAGACCATGTTCACACCATATTCAGGGTGTTACATGTAACATGTTACAGATGCACCGGCCCCTGCCCCTCCGATCCCTCATTCTGACAGCTAACGGGGGATCTTGCTCCCCCCCCCCCTACTAGCTGTCACAATCTGCTACAAACGTATTTGACACAGTGTGTGATTGTGAAATCTACAAGGTCCGACAGCTTTTGCAGCTGTAGGCTTGTAGTTCTCAGTGAACTACCATGGCACTGCTGAGCGCTGTGGTAGTTTATTCATGCCTCCTGTCACAGTGTAACTGCCTGGTCATATTATAGGTGTGGCCAGACCGATGCACAGACAGTCTGCAGGGACTGTGGCATTACACCCATGATCGCTGACTGTGGGTGCAATGTTTTACAGGCCCATTACAAAAAAAATAATAAATGCATATATTTTTACATGCAAATAATGTGCATTTATTATTTTTTGTAAAGGTTAACTTATCCTTTAAGCACAACTATTTCTGGTGTTATCGGGACTTTTAGCAACAGAATACAGTTATAGCTAATGGTGTAAAATTTGCACCCAGTGTTGCAAATTTGTTTATGTTCCAGTGAGAAGAAGATATAATTTACGGGAACAGACCTACCCATACAAAATTGCACAGAAGATTCCCAGATGATGTGATTATCCTTTTGGCGAGTTGATAAAGAGAGTTTATGATATTTCACTTTGGTAATAAATAATAATGACTCTTGTGGGAATTCAACTAAAGAAGGATTTAATATCTGGATCAGAATAATAGTATAGACGATAACAATATATGTTCTAAAACATTTTTCAAGTCTACAGACCGAAATTGTTACATACCCATTGATAGTTGTCACTATGATCCCTGGTTATTAAATATGCCTAAAGAGAAGATAATAAAACTGAGGAGGAACTGTACAAAGAAAGAAGATTTTGAGGAACAATCGGGAAAAATATATAAAAGGAAATTTATTGAAGATAAGATCAGGGAAGTAGGGAATATAAAAAGAAGAAAATTAATGAAGATAGGAATAGCAGAAATAAGAGGATATGGGTCTATCTATAGCAGTGGTTCTCAACCCCTGTCCTCAGGACCCACCAACAGGCCATATTTTAATTATTACCTTGTGGAGATGCAGACTAGAATACTGCAATCACTGAGCAGCAAATTATATCACCTGTGATGTATTTTGGTTATCCTGCAAACCTGGCCTGTTAGTGGGTCCTGAGGACAGGAGTTGAGAACCACTGATCTATAGTTTTAAACTATGATGTTCAACATAGAAAAGTGGAACAGATAATTAAGAAATATTGGCCCACGAGTGGATAGACATTTGAAACAAGTGTTCCCAGATAAACCAAAGTTTATGTACAAGAAAGCCCTGCTAATAAAGGATAGAATTGTTCAGAATGTAGTTGACCGTTCCAGAGGAAAACAGTGAACCTTCTTTGATGGAAAAGGGTTGCTCCCATGTAAAAGGTGTTATGTATGTAGAAGGACAAAAAATATCAACTAAAAGAAGACTAATTTTGTAGTCACATCTACAGTTAGGCATTATGAAGTAAAAGATTTTATTTCATGTAACACTGAAGGTGTAGTTTATGTATTGCAATGCCCCTGTGGCCTGTAATATATAGGAAGGACAAAAAGACCATTACGTTTAAGAGTGGAGTTTGGTGATAAAGTCTCACAAGTATATTGAAGAATATTGATTCGAGATTTTTAATATGAGCACTGTGCATGGACTATGAGGACTTTCATGCTAAGCCAGTTTATTGTATTTTTTTATATTGCAGAAGTCTGATATATTGATATTCACATCAGCACTTTTTTCATTGCAGCAGCAACGCATTAATATTTATTTATACACTATGCCTGTATTAGGTGCCAGCAGCAGCTTCATTCATTTTTCCAGTTTGATTTCAGTTAAATTTGGTGGATTTGATATTACTAGGTTTTAATAAGTAAGCGTTTTTACTAATTTTTGTTTTTGATATACGGTATTTGGTGGTAGAGTAGTATTTTATTAATTCAATGTATTTTAATGTACAATGATGGAATGCATGCGAAATTTCATTGCAAAAGTAAACTCATAGTTATGGGCCAAACACCCCCCTAAACAGGGGAAAAGTTGTAACCCGAACAGTGAACCCAATTGAAGTCTATGGGAGCCGAACAGGAAAAATCAAAAGTCCCCATATTAAAGGCTTTTATGCAAGGAATTGGGCATACAAGGGGTATTATAGGGGTCTGGGTACTGCCCTGGGGGAGATGTATCAAGGCAAAATATATTTAAAACCCTTTGGGTCTAGTATGGATTTTAAGGGGAACGCCACACCAAAATTTGAAAAAAAAGGTATGGGGTCCCCCCAAAATCAATACCAGATATCTGAGCAAGCAGCCTGGCAGATCAGGAAAAGAGGGTACAAGTGAGCGTCCCCCCCTCCTGAATCCTACCAGGCCACATGCCCTCAACATGGGGGATGGGTGCTTTGGGGTGGGGGCTCTGCCCCTCCACCCCAAAGCACCTTGTCCCCATGTTGATGGGGACAAGGGCCTCATCCCCACAACTGTGGCCAGTGGTTGTGGGGGTCTGCAGCCAGGGGGCTTATTGGAATCTGGAAGCCCGCTTTAACAAGGGGGTCCCCAGATCCCACCCCCCCCATGTGAATGAGTATTGGGTATATAGTACCCCTACCCATTCCCCAAAAAAGTGTCAAAATGTAATAAAAACACAGAGACAATTCCTTTATTAAATTTAATTAAAAAACATTGTCCCCGTTGTAAATCCATCACCAATCACACTGCACCCTGCATCCAAAAAAAATTTTAAAAATTAAAAAATAAAAACATTCCCGCCGACATGAAGGCTGGCTGCCTACTGCAGGCTCCACCATTTGACATTTCTTATATAGGTAAGGGATGGGCCAGTTGATTATGTTACTTGGTGGCACCGCCCCCTTCTGATGTCACTGAACCAGCATGCAACAGTCCATGATGTCAGATGGGGATGCTTTTTTTTACTGGCAATTTTTTTTTCACTCGGCTGTCAGCAGGGAAACCCATTGGCAGCTGATGGCTCATCAGTTAAGGATGCTGCGGCCGGCTTCCCAGCCCCGCTCCTTAACAACCAGCTTATAATGAGCTCTGATTGGGCAAAGCTTTTCCCAATCAGGGCACAAAATGCACTGTGCAGTGCATTGCAGGGCGTCCAGCGGGGCGAACACCCGCCAAACACCCTGCAAATTCAGGTGTTGACCAAATAGCATCAGTTCAGGCCGCACCGTTCGACCAACTCTACTAACCAATTAGGGATAAAGGACCATGCAAACATTTTACAGGAAGCCTTCTACAGCATTATAAAGAAAAAAATATATAAAGAAAATTGTCTTTATAATAAATCGGGTGCATATTATGAGCTTTTCAATCCAGATAAAGGTAAATATATGAAATTTAACTTGTAAAGACATCCATCCAAGAGTACTAATTACTGTATAGTATGCCATGCCAGGTAGGCCCTCTTGCTTTGATCCAATAGTTTGTAAGCACTGTATTCACTAGTCTCCTGTCAGCTCTGTTTTAAGCCTTTTTGCCGAGTTGCATGTTATTTTTTTTTTTATATAATTAAGCATCGTCTAGTCAAAAAGCATAGTGCAAACAATGTGCTCAGAAATTGCATTTCTGCCAGATTTTTAATGATGCATAAAAGTTTATACAGAAAAATGGAGTTACTGCTTAAAGTCAGGAAGTTCTCTGCAAGTTCAGACTTTTCTTTTTATTGACATCTATGAACGAAATTTGTCTTCATGGGAAAACCTTCAAAAAATCCTTCGCTGACCGAGTTACAGACCTATAAATCAAATGTATCCTTATACATTTATGGTATTTAAAATGTTATTTATTATTGGGAGTTCTGCTGTGGATGTTGGACGGCATTTAAGCATATACAAAACAGACATTTATAGTTTATTTCTAACATGTAATAAAATAAATAAGGCAGTAAATTTTAGCAATACAAATGAAATGAGCTCACTTTGACTACAGAACAGATGGTCAGTTGTGTACAGAATATGAAAAAAATGTGGTTGTTAATAAGATATCTAAAATAAAGATGGACCGAACACCCCCTGTTCAGTTTGCACCAGAAGTTCTGACCCGAACGGCGAACCTCATTGAAGTCTATTGGACCCGAACTTGAGAAATCAAAAGTCCCCATTTTAAAGTGTCATATGCAAGTAATTGGACATAAAAAGGGTATGGGGGCCCACATACTACCCTAGGGGACATCAATGCATGGAGGTATCAATGCAATTTTTTTTTTTTAAAAAAAGATTATTTTTACAGAAGTAGTGATTTTAATGATGCTTAACCACTTCAGCCCCGGAAGGATTTCGCCCTTTAGGACCAGAGCCCTTTTTGCGATTCGGCACTGCGTCGTTTAACTGAAAATTGCGCGGTCTTTCTTTTGGTGGTATTTGATCACCGCTGCGTCATTTCTGATCGCCGCTATAAACAAAAGAAGAGCGACAATTTTGCAAAAAAACCCAAATTTCTTACTTTTTGCTAAAATACAAATCCAAAAAAATATATAAAAAAACATTTTTTTTTCATCGGTTTTGGCCGATTTATATTCTTCCTCATATTTGTGATAAAAAAAATCGCAATCTGCATTTATTGATTGGTTTGCGCAAAAGTGGTCGCGTTTACAGACGATGAGAATTCATTTCTGGGGTTTTATTATTTTTTTTATTTTTTACCAGTAATGGCGGCGGCCTGCGATTTTTAGCGGTACTGCGATATTAGGGCGGACATGTCGGAACATTTTGACACTTTTTTGGGACCATTGGCATTTATACAGCGATCAGTGCTATAAAAATGCACTGATTACTGTGTAAATGCCATTGGCAGTGAAGGGGTTAACCTGCAGGGGGCGCTCTAAGGGTCAACTGTGTTCCCTGGGCGTGTTCTAACTGTATTTGGGCTGCCCTAGCAGGGGAAGGGAAGTGATCACAGCTTCCATGTAGAGGAAGGCTGTGATCACAGTCCTTCCCCCCTCACAGAACGGAGTTCTTTCACTCCGGGGGGGCATCGCGGGTGGCCAGCGGAGATCGAATCCGCCGCACCCGCTCCCTGGCCCTCCCCGGACACAGTGAGCGCGCGTTTTGCGCAGGAGAGCCACTCTGTCGCCATCAGATGCCGATCGGTGGTCGGCAAGTGGTTAAATTGCAACAATAAAAATGAAAAAATCCTTTAAATATAGTGCCTGGGGGTCCCCTTAGTTTTCCCGTAAAGTGGCACATCTGTTCTGTGGATAGAATCTACTGCAGCAAAACTGACATCTCTAAAGAAAAAAAAATTGAATGAAATGACATCTTAATTGCCGGCAATACAATACCATTTCCGGCAATAGAAAAATGTAAAAAGAAATAGCGTGGCCCCCCAATCCATACCAGGCAATTCATGCCAAATTTAAAAAGAAAATGGCGTGGGGTCCCCCCAAAAGTCCATAACAGACCCTTATCTGAGCATGCAGCCTGGCAGGTCAGGAAAGGGGGGGCGAGTGATTGCCCCCTCCTGAACCATACCAGGCCACATGCCCTCAACATGGGGGGTGGGTGCATTAAGGCAGGGGGGCTCTGCCCCCACCCCAAAGCACCTCGTCCCCATGCTGGGATTCACATGGGGGCTGGGCCCAGCCCAGGGCTGGGAAAATGAGGCCCACCTGCCCTAAAGCACCCACCCTCCATGTTGAGGGCATCTGGCCTGGTATGGTTCAGGGGATGCTCGATCGCCCCCCCCCCCCTTTCCTGGCCTTCCAGGCTGCATGTTCAGATAAGGGTCTGGTATGGATTTTGGGAGGGACCCAGGGTCTTCCCAGCACAGCTCCTTATCAACCGGCTATTCACTTCGCCCTGATTGGGCAAAGCTTTGCCCAATCAGGGCTTAAAATGCAAGTAGAAGAAGAAAGAGTAGCAGCACTTCCAGGAAAAAAAACATCTCCTTTATCGAAAAAACGTTAAAATTCTAGACTTGCCATGCACACTCAACCCACGGAGGGTCAGCAGACCCGTTTCACACTCCTGCGCTTAATCATTGCTAATTGCCCAAAACGTGAGTGCTTACTTATAGCTCCTGAGTCACATGTGGAACCAATCAATTATGGAAAACCAAAACCGAACGGTCCATCAAACATAACCACAAAGTCCAGCAAAAGCACATACACTATACTATGCCATATACATTCATCAAATAACACAATGCACATAAGAAAAAATATATATGAATAATATATACATGGATGGGGTTGCGGACCCAGGCAGGCACCCATGAGTTTTTTTGACAGCTTAGGATCTCTCGGGTCAGCCTTTGGAGCGGTGCACACCCCATTTGTCTTATCCAGGGCTTAGAATGCACTGTGCAGCGTGCAGTGCATTGCAGGGCATTCTGTGGGGCAAACACCTGCTGAACACTCTGCAAATTTGGGTGTTTGGCCTGAACTGTGCACCCAACTCCAATCTTAAACAGCCATAAAGCACTGTGGATTCAACTGCTAGCTACTATATTATTACAGGACACAGTAGTGATGTAGCTGTTAGCTGGTAGAACAGTTGAAAAGCAGACATCCAACACACCTGAAAGTTTGTTGAGTGATGAAGATTCTGCTGAGGCCACCTTACTTTTTAATATCTTTATAAATGATATGGGATCTGGGATTAAAAGTGCCATTTCATTGTTTGCTAATGACACCGAGCTATGCAGTGGAATAACACCCTTACAGGATGTCTCCAGCTTACAAGCCAACCTCAATGCACTGTTTAATTAGACTACTATGTAGCAAATGAGGTTTAATGTTGATAAATGTAACGTTATGCACCTGGGGGCTAAGAATATGCATGCATCATACATATTAGGGGGAGTACAACTGGGAGAATCCATAGTGCTGAATGATCTGGGGGATTTGGTAGATCATAAGCTTAATAATAACAAGCAATGCCAAGCTGTGGTTTCCAAAGCAAGCACGGTCCTTTCTTGTATTATTAGAGGTATAGACTCCAGAGAGAGAGAGATATAATTTTGCTCCTGGACAAATCATTAGTAAGACCTCATCTGGAATATGCAGTTCAGTTTTGGGCACCAGTTCTCAAAAGTATATAGGGGAACTGGAGAAAGTGCAGAGAAGGGCAACCAAATGGATAAAAGGCATGCAGGAGCTCAGCTATGAGGAAAGATTAGAGGAACTGAATGCATTATCTCGTGAAAAGAGGAGATTAAGGGGGGATATGATCAACATATATATATATACAAATACGGGGTCCACATAGTGAACCTAGTCTTGAGTTATTCACCTTAAGGTCATCACATAGGACAAGGGGGCACTCTGTACATCTGGAGGAAAAGAGATTGCATCTCCAAATATAGAAAGGTTTCTTCACAGTAAGAGCTGTGAAAATGTGGAATTGACTCCCTCCAGAGGTGGTTCTGGCCAGCTCAGTTGATTGCTTTAAAAAAGGCCTGGATTCTTTCCTAAATGTACATAATATAATAAGTTACTAACATTTATAGGTAAAGTTGATCCAGGGAAAATCTGGCTATTTCTTTGGGGATCAAGAAGGAATTTTTTCCCCTGCTGTAGCAATTTGGATTATGCTTTGCTGGGGTTTTTCGCACCAAAGATCAACTATTAGCTGCTGCTCGTGGAAAAAATTCACTCATGTTCCAAGGATATTCTTATCAACTTTTTGAGGATTTATCCCCAATTACAGTCTCTAAAAGGCAAGCCTTGAAACCCCTTCTACAACACCTACAAAAACTTCAAATACCTTATCAATGGGGCTTCTCATTCAGATCCTTTGAAGATTTACAGCAAATGTTACAAAAATTACACCTTATGGATAAACCTTCAGGCCCTGAGGGCCCTCACCGTCGGGCTGCATCCAATTCTTCAAATGAATCTTCTACCATTGGAGGTGACAGGGTTCAGCAAAATTCCTCTAAGCACACTCGTCTCAACTCTCCAGATAGGGATACTGCTGACACAATGGACTGATTAAAGATTGATGCTATTATTCCATTGATTTCCCATTTCTATACTAAAGGAACAAACAGCTATCTGCCAATTAGCCATTTATTCTCCAAAAAACCTTTTGGATTCATTAACAATACCTTTTGGTAGTACTACCTATAAATGTTCATACATAATATTAGTTCAAAATGTGTTTTGTTAGAGTTAAACCTCTCTCTTTACTTCCCACCTAGCAGAATTTATGCTATTTCATGTTTGTATACATAATTATTCCAGTTCCCTGGACAAGGATACTGCAGAAACAATGTATCAATCTATCCTTATCATGTTTTTTCTAATCCCCTGATTTGGAATCTCAGGCACAATTTGCTATTTATTTATTTACTTATTCTTCTGTAACTTCTGTTGGATTCTTTGTTACCTGCTGACATTGCCACTTGTAATCTGTCTTTCTTAGTATTTGATTAGAACTTCGGTCTATTACAGCAAAAACTTGAATCGGATTTTAATTCTTCCCACGCGCTCTTTCAAACAAATCCCACTCCCAAGACCAAATTGCAATTAGATAAGGCACGGATTGACTTAGATCTTTTTCTTTCAAATTCCTCCGAAAAAAGCCTAAATAAAACAAGACATTAGTTTAATTCTAAAGTCAATAAACCAACTGCACTACTAGCTCAAGCTCTTAAGAAGCTAAATCACCCCTCCAAACGAATTCATCTGAATCTATCTCAGGATATATATTCTAGTAATCCAGTGAAAATCCTCAAAACTTTTCATAAACACCTTGCTTCCATATACAAGAAACAAGATCAATTTGATCAAGCCTCAGCTGACTCATTTTTTTCACATATCCCTCTCCCATCTATCCCCTTAGTCCATCGTGATAATCTCCTATTACTACTAATGAATTAATAATAGCTATTAAATATCTTACATTAAATAAGCGCCCTGGCCCGGATGGTTTTTCAGCCTTATATTACAAGGAGTTTTCTCATATTTTAGCCCCAGTCCTAACAAGAGCTCTTAACTCCCTTCTTGATGGATATTACTTTAGATCTGAAACTTTAACAGCAATTATCTCAATGTTTCCTAAACAGCATTCTGATGAAACATCTTGTTCAAATTTTAGGCCTCCTTGCTCAATTTAGGACATCAAACTCCTAGCGAAAGTTTTAGCAACTTGTCTAAACAATATAATAGGTAATTTAATTCATAGAGACCAAGCTGGGTTAATTTTCTAAATGCCAAGCGGGAGACAACATACGTAGGGCAATGTTACTAATGCATGCTGCTAAGAAAAGAAAAATCCCTCTCTGCTTTATATCATTGGACATTAAAAAAGCAAGTATCTTGGTCTTACCTATGTTATGTTCTGCAAAAATTGGGATTTGGTCCTCTTTCCTCAGCTGTATCTCATTACTATATGATAAGCCCAAAGCCTATGTAAAATATGCAGGTTATAATTCAGACGAATTAAGCATTAATAGAGGGACTAGACAGGGATGCCCGTTATCTCTGCTTTTATGCACTTTACTTATGGAACCTTTAGCTCAGTCAATTTGCTTGGACCCATCAATAAAAGGTGTTGAATTAGCTGGAAATCAGCATAAAATGTGTCTATTTGCTGATGGCATACTAATCTTCATGTCCTCCCCACATATTTCTATTCCCAACTTTGTTCAAATACGAGATCACTTTGCTCACATATCCGGTCTAATAGTTAATCCCCAAAAGTCCAAGGCATTGAATATTTCCCTTCCCCCTCCTATATTGCAACAAGCACACTTATCTCTATCCTTTTCATAGTCTACTACCTCACTTCCTAGTTAACCTAGTACCCAATCTTTCTGAGCTTCTTTCAGCCAATTTCCCTTCTTTATTATGTCTAATTAATAACCTATTTAAACAATGGTCCTCTCTCCGTTTATCATGGATAGGTAGAATTAATGTCATTAAAATGACTATATTTACCTAAAAATCCTCTATCTCTTTTGGGTCTTATCCATCTCTGTTCCAACATATTTTTTAAGACTACGCAAACAAAAATGGGAAAATTTGTTTGGGGTTCTATAAAGCCTGGAATACCTAAACAGACACTTTATCTTTCAGAGATAAAAGGTGGCCTTAGATTCCCTATTCTTTTCTCCTACTACCATGCAGCTATTTTAGCACCATTAACTAAATATCATACTACCAATGAGATCCCACTATGGGTATCTCTTGAATCCATTGATTGTGACCCGTTCCAATTTAATTTGGCTATGACCTATATATTGAAAGAAACTCATCAGTCCGACAACTAAACACTCTCTTACTATTTGGGACAAATATAAAACAGATTGTGGCCTACAATCTCCACATATTCCACTTTTATCATTTATCAAAAATCCTCTTTTTTATCCAGCCTGGACTTTTCATAACTCTTTTAAAGCATGGGTTACCTCCAATTTAACCCGACTACATGATTTAATATCTTCCTCCTCCTTTGTAGCATTTTCTGATCTTTGTAAAAATCATAGACTTCCAAACTCAGAACTTTTTTGAATTCTCCAGATTAAAAACGTTTACATGCCCTACATTTTAGGTAATCATTTCCTTGATAAATGTACGCGTTTCAAACATATATGTAAACATGATCACCATACTAAAGGACTTAATTCATGTCTCTATAGCCAACTCATCACAACTGCTGATTCTAAGCTGCCTTCATATGTGAATAAGTGGGAGTCTGATCTTGGAATTACGCTAGACTCAACTGACTGGGACATGATATGGAATACTACTAAATCCTCCTCGCAAAATGTTATTGCATTGGAGACAGGGGCGTAACGATAGGGGTTGCAGGGGTTGCAATTGCAACCGGGCCCCATGGTCCAGGGGGCCCATGTGCCTCCCTTGTACACCTGAATAGGAGGGATGGCGGGGGTGGCATTTAGAGGACCCAATCTCCCCCATTTTCCTCTATCCAGTTTACTTGTCTTCTGCTGTTCCCAGGGCCCCTGTGTGCTTCCCTGGTCCCCCTGGGGCCTGCTGCAGAACTTGTGAAAGGGCCCCACTGCAGTACCGTAATAAAGGGACCCACAATAGGAGTAAAGGGCCCCAGGATCAGTGGGAAGAGGGAAGGGCCCTGGCCAGGGGTCGGGGGGCCCTTCATAATTTCTTGCACCGGGGCCCTGAAGGTTCTAGTTACGCCTCTGATTGGAGACCAATTATAAAGTATTAATGCACTGGTACCTGGTACCTACCAGAATAGCGAAGTTTGCCCCCAATTCCTCTCCACTATTTTTTCCAGGCTGCGCTGAACCTGGTTCACATCTTGATATATGGTGGGACTGTCAAATAGTTCAAAGGTTCTGGATAGATATATTTTTCATGATCTCTACATTATTTGCTGTAACTATATCTCTGAATCCATCTATAGCGCTTTTAAATTTGAAAATCTAACACATAATCATCTAGCAATATCGGAAACCAAACATAGAATTAATCAAGGAATGATTTCTGCCAAAATGGATGCTATTGCTCAGGACAAAATACGCAATTTCCAGAAAATTTGGCTCCCTTGGGTGACCCATTTTTTACCTTCCAATTTTGATGACTCATTGCTGATGCCTTGTTGAATATGCCCGTATACACAATCTGCCATTAAACATTGTAAGCTTACTGTCGAGCTCCATCATGGGAATTTCTTTTTTTCTTTTTTTTCTCTTCTCTTTTTCTTTATATTTTCTTTCTCTAGATACTACTCTTCTTTTCTTTCCTTTTCTATATTTTCCTTTCACTCATTTTCTTTCTTTTCTCCATCTAGCTTTAAGTGCAGAACTACAGTCTACTTTACATAGTTCTACAACAATTTCTACTTAGACTCCTGTTTAATATACAATAATATCAACTATCTTGTTTGAAATCTATGCATTTAAAAGATTATTTAATAATCAACAGAGACTTTAGTCTATTTTCAATGTTCATTAATTGATATGAATCTCTTTCCCTCATTGATGAGAATTTTCTTTTGAATAATTAATTCTGTTTTATTCTGTATAAAATACAGTATGTGTTCGTTATTTTATGGAGTCCTACACCTATCCTATGCTCAGATGTATTATCTCTTGTTCTGATAATGAATTCATTTATTACTATTGTATACTGTTAAACTCCAATAAACAAAATTGACAAGCAAAATTAGAGCATAATGTACAGACCAAGTTTTGCTTAAAAAGTGCGTAATGGTACAGTTATGAACAGTACAACATACAAGGCATATAATCAGACTCTACTGCCAAGGTAGTGTCACAGATGGCCCTACAGTGCCATTAAGGCTGGGTTCACACTATCTGACAAAAAACGGTCCGACTTTGATCTCACTTTGCTGTGCGATTTACGGTCCTACCTAGGGTCAAAGTCGGACCGATTTTCTGTGAACAGGGATCCGACTTTGATCCCGACAATACCAGGCATCTTGTGCTCTGGGGATCTTGAAGGGGAACTCCACGCCAAATTTAAAAAAAAAATGGCATGGGGTCCCCCTCCAGGAGCATACCAGGCCCTCTGGTCTGGTACAGATTTTAAAGGGAAACCCCGCGCCGAAAGAACGGTCCCCCCAAAATCCATACCAGACCCTTATCTAAGTACACAGCCCGGCA
This sequence comes from Glandirana rugosa, assembly GCA_018402905.1. Taxonomy (NCBI): domain Eukaryota; kingdom Metazoa; phylum Chordata; class Amphibia; order Anura; family Ranidae; genus Glandirana; species Glandirana rugosa. The sequence goes on from BLSH010480477.1 coordinate 1,454,222, forward strand.
GGCCAGGAAAGGGGGTGGGGATGAGCGAGTGCCCCCCCTCCTGCACCATACCAGGCCGCGTGCCCTCAACATGGGGAGTATGGGTGCTGTAGGGCAGGGGGGCCAGAGGCCCCACCCCCATGATGTCACATCCTGGGGCGGCGCTGTGACATCATGGGAGCGGGGCCTGCAGGTGATGTCAGCGGGTGGCCCCGCCCCATGCCAATATAAAGCACAGCACACAGCGGAGAGGGCATTTGTGAAGGAGATCACGTCGTGTCACCATGGGAAGAAGAAGAGAGGAAGAACAGGAGGAAGAGGACAGCGGAGAAGACTGGCAAAAGAGCAGAACATGCCACAGAGAAGGAGAAGAAAGAGCAGAAGAAAGAATAGGCGGAGAGGGGAGAAGAAGCCGGAGCTGATTTAATAAAAGATTTTAAAAACCTGTGTAGTGTGTTTTTTACTTTACACTTTTTTTTTCAGGTGAATGGGTAGGGGTAAAATGTACCCCATACTCATTCACACAGGGTCGGGCCGGGATCTGGGGGGCTTCCAGATTCCGATAAGTCCCCACCCCCAACCACTGGCAAGGGTTGTCAGGCAGAGGACCTTGGTGCTTTAGGGTGGGGGGCGCAGAGCCCCCCTGCCCCAAAGCACACATACTCCCCATGTTGAGGGCGCGCGGCCTGGTAGGGTCCAGGAGGGGGGGTGCTCGCTAGTCCCTAACCCCTTTCCTGGCCTGCCAGGCTGCGTGCTCGGATAAGGGTCTGGTATGGATTTTGGGGGGACCCCACACCATTTTTTGGCATGGGGTTCCCCTTAAAATCCATACCAGACCAAAGGGCCTGGTATGCTCCGGGAGGGCGACCCCATGCCAGTTTTTTTTTTTTTTTGGCGTGGAGTTCCCGTTCAAGATCCCCAGAGCATAAGTTGCATGTCAAAGACGGATCAGTGAAGACACTGATCCGACTTTGATCCGACTTCAATACCTTTCAATGGGCTAAAGTAGGATCAAAGTTGGACAAAAATAGTACAGGAACCTTTTTCAAAGTCAGTCCAAATTTGAAAAACACAAGTCGGACCAGTTAAGACGGCTCTCATAGGAAATCATTGTTTTTGTGACGTAATGCGACTTGTGCTCCTAATGTCGGTCCGAGAATCGGACTAGTGTGAACCCAGCCTAATGCTCAATCAATGATGGTCAGGATTATAAATGCTAGCCCTTGTCAAAATGAAGTCAGCAATGTAGTACTGCAGAAGAAATAAAGGAGCTAACAGGAAGTGAGTTACAGGGGGGAATAGAGATAGGACAGTTGCAATGTTTTAAAGCGGAAGCTCAACCTTATCTTTACAACAATATCATCTTTATTAAGGGAAATCTACAGATACCTGTAGATAAATGTGGCATTTTCATTCTGTGCAACCTTAAAATGTTTGTAACGAATTAATATAAAATCATTTAATTTTAGCATGCTGGCATTCTTTTTAGTAAAAGAGGGAAAATGTCTGCTTTAAGATAAAAAATAAACTAAAATTAATTTATATTTTGCTTTAAAAATTACGTTAAGGGATTGTTTATACTTGCTTCAAAACAGGGAGTCAGACACGCTTTGTTAGAGCTCTGTTAACGCCAGTCAAAGCCCCTGTCACTAAATAAAATGGTTAGCTAACAGTCTTGTTTACATCTTGCGTTGGCTTTGCTTCGCTTCAGCTTCGCGTCAAAAATTATACCCCATGTAGCTTTAGCCAGGCTTCAAAGCCTCTCCAACGCCTCCATAGAGGTTTATGAGGAAGCTTGTTTGAAGTTTGCTTGAAGCATCCGTGGCTTTTCAGAGGCTGTAATTCAGCTAAAGCTTTGCTTTGTTTTGGAGAAATTGCAGGTGTGAGATATCAACAAACACACAGGGCATCGGCCAAGTATCAACAAAGCTTCAAAAAAGCATCACTGAAGCCTGGTTGAAGCCTTGTTGAAGCTTTGTTGAAGCCTCTTTGAAGCACCGCCGAAGCCTCAAAAACAACATAAAAGCTTGTTGAAGCTTTATGAGCTTTAATGAACGTTGAAGCCAAAGCAAGTGTAAACTAGCCCTTAAAGTTTGGGAATCGGTCTTCACTGAGCAGACTGTCAGACGGCACCGGTCCAGGCATCTGGGTGGATACCGACATTAAGGTTGGGATCTCTCCAGAGTCTGGGCAGACTCTGTGACATCAGCCGACAGCAGGCTTCTGAGTTCACACTCATCAGGGGAGACCCGGGAATGGATGTTCCACAATATCCTCTCAATCACAATCATGACAACATTTGTTGTGGTCCTGGGCAGAATCAGGAAGGGGTGGGTGGAAACATAACGAGTTATATAAAATTGGTCAGGCGGCTCTACAGCTGCCCAGATCACTATTACAGAAAAGCTGGGAGCTGGCTGAACAAAACTGAAATACGATCACAGCTGCTACTGCATGTGTTTGTGTGGGTGGGACTTTTAGTATAGTCTATAAAGATTCAGAGAGGGCAAAAGAAGGTATGCAGTTAATAAGATTTGGCAGGAAAGGGTGGGTAGGAAACGTGCAGCAGGGGTTCTGTGGCAGAAGAGGGTGAAGGAGTGAAGAACAACAGGGGGTGCAGTATGTAGTGGGTGTTGGGGGGTGGAAAAAAGGGAGGAGAAAAGAAAAAAGAAGAAAGGGGGTTCTGTGAGAGGAGAAGCAAAGAAAGTAAAGATTGAAGTGATGAATTGTTTTTTTTTGTCTTGAATTTAGTTTTAAAGTATCACACATTATTGTGTTGAATGACAAATAAGGTAACAGACAGAAAAGATGGATTGCAGGAATTAAACTATTTGCACTAAAATTCACAGACTTATCAATATGTCTTTTTAATAGTGTTAAATTGGTCAGTGTATACGAAGAGAAGAAGCAGCATAAAATAACATTTTAGGGCAGAGTTTTATTGCATGCAGTGGAAGCATCTTAAAATGGGACTCTTTTTGCCTGGTGTGCATCACTAGAGTTGAGCGAACCCGTGGATGTTCGGGTTCGGTGGGTTCGGCCGAACTTCGGAAAAAAGTCCGGGTTCAGTACCGAACTTGACCCGAACTTTACCCCGAACCCCATTGAATTCAATGGGGACCCGAACTTTTCGGCACAAAAATGACTGTAAAAGAGTCCTGGAAAGTGCTAGAGGGCTGCAAAATGATTTTAGAACAATAATCTGTCCCTTACCGCAACAGCAGGAACCTGACCCTATAGAACTAGGAGATGATTTTAGAACAATAATCTGTCCCTCTAAGCAGTAGACTCTACCTAGTTCAGTCAGATCTTTCTGTAATGCAGGATGAGGTCTGCAATCTGTCCCTAAAAGCAGTAGGAGTAGTAATCTCTACCTATCTATCTATCTGCAATCTGTCCCTAAAAGCAGTAGTAGTAGTAATCTCTACCTATCTATCTATCTGCAATCTGTCCCTAAAAGCAGTAGTAGTAATCTCTACCTATCTATCTATCTGCAATCTGTCCCTCACAGCACCGGCAGCATCCTCTCCCTACACTACCAGAGAGCATGTGACATGCAGCACTGTGACTCCAGCCTCATATAGAGGCTGGATCACATGATGCACTGGCCAATCACAGCCATGCCATTAGTAGCCATGGCTGTGATGGCTTCTAGGGAAAACCAGTGAAATGCTTGTTGATTGGCTGCCCTGCAGTTATTCAACATGCGTGATCAAATACCCGAAACCCAGAACTCGAACCCAAACTTTTTTTCAAATGTCCGGGTTCAGGTCCGGGTCATGGACACCCCAAAGCTCGGTACGAATCCAAATTTTACAGTTCGGGTTTGCTCAACTCTATGCATCACCACTGTGATTGGTGGGCATGGTGAAAGGTTGGTGTGGCCTCAAAAGGTGATTTATGCATACATACAACACATGCTGAAAAGCAAGGTTTTTAAAGATGAATTTTTAAGCATTGTTATTTTAGGAATTCTTTGAAAATGACACTGGCTAGCCTGAATAAAATGTTAAATAAAATATCATACACAGGATTCTCCTCAGAAAGCTTTCATTTAAATATATGTAGTTACACGTGTAAGTTAAATGATGAATCATATAAAACACATGGTGGTCCATTTTTCACACAAGATTAAATGAATGGGCTGAAAATCTACTGCACTCAAATCAGTGTTTTCACATAATCTTTTTTTTTAACAGTAATTTTTAACAGCAAAGAATGAGTATAAACAGTGCAAGTATTAATTAAAGGGACACTAAATTATAACTTTACTATATGAAAACAATCCATACACATCCACTACTTAGTAACATTTTCATACAACCCCCCCAAAAACACCAAGAAACAGATATACTTGCTCTGTGGCTTAAACTACAATATATTTAGTATACCATGAACACACACAAAATAAAAAATAGCCAAGCTATATGCTAACTAACTTGCAAAAAAAATTTGGCAAAATGATTACTATATTTTTAGTTCAACCATCAAAAATAGTTTTTTGGTCTTCAATAACAGGCTGATAGAGTTGAGCGAACACCTGGAAGTTCGGGTTCTGCTGGTCCGTCCGAACCTCGGGACAAAGTCCGGGTCCGGGTCCGGACGGAACCCGAACGATCGCACGGACAACGAACCCCATTGAAATCAATGGGGACCCGAACTTTTAGGCACAAAAATGGCTGTAGGAAAGTCCTGGAAAGCCCCAGAGGGCTGCAAAAGGAAGTAAAATGGGGGTAAGGGTAGGGCAAGCACCCTACAAAAAAATGGGGACAGGGAAATAACTTTAAATATTTTTAAAAAAATAAAAACATAAAAAAAGCAAAAATGGAGTTGAATGTGGATCATCTTCAAACTGTGTCTGAAAAGTATTAATGAACGGTAGAAGCCATATAACTGTTCTAAAATCATCTTCAAACTAGGGCAAGTGCCCTACAAATAAATGGGGATAGGGAAAATAAATTAAAATCAAGTAAAATAACGGG